>JAOEHQ010048718.1:0-21008 GCA_025447715.1 Asclepias incarnata
TGGTCAAATTGCTGGGTAATTTACAAATGCTGTTTTTGAGACAATGTAATAAAATGTACTTGTGGTGTATGTTTCTTCTTTTTTCATTTGGCTTCTGACAGGTACACGGAGAGTTATTCGAATATGATGACATTTGCCACCGTGAAGGTAAGGAATAAGAGCTTTCTATATTTCTGAGTATTGATACACGTTAATTCAAGTATGTTATGTTGCAGGGTGGTGGGCACGTAGCCTCTGAGGTCAAGCCGGAAGAATGTTTTGCCATGTTCAAGAGGTGGATCTCCCATGAACCATTATGACCATCATTACATCTTATCCCATAACCAAGTAAATGTTTTTAAGATTCCGTAAAATATAAGCATTTCTTGTGTAATGACGCTGTCATAATGATGCGGACATAAACCGATTGTAAGTGAACTAAACCCCACTTATTCTGGTGGCTCTAGTACGCGGACATTAATGCTGCAAAACTAAAAACAGGCTTTGTTTATCAAACGTCAAGCACGTACTATATGTTGTGTATTAATAGACACAAATTGCTCTTTGCCATTGATCAAACACGCTACCAATGAATATTCTGAACACTTGTAAAAGCATATATGCAAATTATAAAGGGGTAAGTGCCCCGAAATGTAACCAACGATGGCTTAAAAGTTATAGTGTGAACAAACTATCAGATTGGCTATTGTGTGTAAGAACTTAGTAAAAATGTTCAAATCATGTAACATGGTGTATGTGGCAACCCATATAAGCTACCATGTGCAAGTTTTTGATTGGTCGGCCATAGTTAGTTACATGATTTGAACATTTTTACTAAATAATTACACACAATATTCAATCTGGTAGTTCGTGCACATTATAACTTTTCGGTCATAGTTAGCTACATTCCGGCGCACTTAATCCAATTAAAAATATAGGCAACAAAAATTAGTTGAAGAGTCGGAAAATAATGGGTTTGTTTTAGGGTAACAGTCAAATTGGTTCATGAAACATATATTTTAGTTCAATTCTGTGAAGCTGGAAGAGATAGACTTTTGTACTTATTTGGGCCTGGAAATGTTTGCATTGGGTGTGTGAATAGACCCAATTCGCCTATTGGACTTGTGAAGGTCTGCAATGGTTACGCAAAGCTCGATCTATACTTGGCCCTCGTGTATCCAATGGCGGATTCGGGACCAAATAGCACTAGAGTCACACAACATTTAAATGTGGTTCATTTTTCTCTTGGAACCGGTTAATTTTAAAACAATCATAATTTGACGAAATTTACACTACGCACAAAAAAGAGTCACGTGGTTCACGTACACCGCTAGACACCCACCGCTCCCCTGCGTGCTTCCACAATGGGTCTGCAATGCGTTATTCTCTTCATAGAGTTAAATTTAATAGTTGATTAAACACAAACAAAATATATTGTCTTTAACTAACCAAGGTTTTTTCAAGTTTTAACTATATGACCAACAAAATCGTATGTCTTGTCTTGTGGTGTGGGTGCCTTGTGATTATAGATCCCCTTAACTTTTGTGATGATTACAACGCAATTTTGAAATAAATTCATATATAAACCGTGTGAAGAAAATCTAAACAAATGCCTTTACATGGTTAAGTTAAGTGAAAGTTATTAAAAGGCTAGGGTTTGAGTTCCTTCTTGTGAATAAGAGGTTTGATTTTATTTTATCTTATAATAATAAATAATTACTTTACAAAGGTTTTTCCACTTTTGTTTAATTTCTAAATTATATAAGTTTTGAAATATCTAAAATATTTTATTATTAAATTTAATTAGCTAAAGTTAACTATTTAACTTGGGGTAACAAACAAATGTCAAAAGTTTGATTTTTGTAACTTACAACTTAATATATATTTTCCTAATATTTAGACAAATTTCTACAAATATATGAATTTTGCACTCCATCAACGATATTGGTACAAATCACTACCGGACATTATTAATATAGTTAATTAAACTTGGTTTGAAGGTATGTTTATCATTTCCTTTGTTACACTCCTTTATTACTTTATATCTATCTATATCTATCTCATTAATTAATTAATTATAGAGTTAAGTAGTCATTGTACCTGCACGTTGCTACGAAACATGTTTTTTTATAGGATAAGGTTTTGGATACAAATAATATATAATAGTATTAGTGTAATACAAATATATTTATGTCAAATATTCGAACCCATATTAAAAAAAAAAAACAATAAAACATGTAACAATAATAAAAATAACGTATAAAAACAATAAGAATAAGAAGATGTATGAAAAACCAGTGTTGTAAATATCGGCCGATATCTCGGTATCGGTATCGGGATCGGCTGCTCAAGGAGACGAGATGGCTGGGATCGGCTCAAATATCGGTCAACGCTAGTCAACCATGGAGAAATCGTTGGTATCGGTCAAATATCGAAATCTCGGTCAAATATCGGCCAGTATCGGTCAAATATCGGCCAGTATCGGTCAAATATCGGTCAAACTCATTCAAGGTCAACAAAAGCCAATTTTTTTTTCCACATGTCTTTAAAAGAAACCCTATCCCAATAAAACAAACCCTTTATGTTTAAGTTAGAAAAATTATGTTAATATTTTGAGACAATTATGTTTAAGTTTGAAGAAATATGTAATGTTTTTAGACAGTTATATTTATATTTGAAGTTTTCTAGATATTTTTAATATTTAATTACGTATAATTTCATAAATTATTATTTTTATACATAAATTTCCCAATCTGATATCTCCCCGATTTTTTAAAAAATCTCGTTTTTCTAACTTACCGATCCGATCCCGATCCACGAGTTCTACAACCTTATCTATAACCCGTGGGCCGTGGCTTGTGTTATCCATTAATTTTTTTAGTAGTAGAGCCGCCGTATGTATGTTAAACAAAAAAATACACTAGTACGGAACACTAAGTTAGAAACAAAACATAAATACGTTCGTCAAACCAACCAACCGCGTAGATTCCTCTGTGTATACGATATATATTCACGCACACAAACAATCACACGCCAAAATCATCCTCCTCTTGTTCTTCCTGTCTCACATCTTTCAAACCCCCAAAACCTATAGATATACGCCTATACATACACAGTTACATATATGTTATGTGAGCAGCTACAAACTCGAAAATGAAACTATACTCACGGCAAAAACACAGGCCGGCAACGGCAGGTCCAAGGCTAGAAAGACGAAACGCGATTAAAAACATCGATTACGACGCATCTACTTCATCTTCTTCATCATCATTTGATAACAATAATCAGTCGTCATCAGCTGCTCACAGAACTCGATCGCTCGATATCCCATCGTCTGATCGAGTTACTAGCTTTCGTATTCAAGGTAAAGAAGGTGAATTTGATATGATTTGTAGACAGTTAGGTCTAGGTCCTGATGATTTTGCTATTCCTGCTGCTGATTATGAAGCACATAGGGCTTCTTATTCACCTAGGGTTACGTATTCGAGTCCGAATTTGGTTAGTGATTCTTTAGAGAATGATAATGATGATATTGCTACTCTGGAAACACGTAGATCGATTTTGCATAGGGTTTCGTATTCTAATCCGGTTTCGATTAGGGAATTGCCAGAGCATGAGGAGTTTGTTGTCTCGGCGTATTCGCCTAGGGTTGCGGTTAGGGAGTTTCCGGAGAATGGAAATGATTTGTTGGATGTGGATTTTGTGAGGAAAGTTAATTTGTTGACAAATGGAGGTGATAAGCATGATGATGACGTCAGCAAGGGTAAAGTTAATGAGAACGGTTGTTTGGAAATAAGTAATGGTCTTGGTTTAGCTAATGTTGATAGGGGCAGGGTTTTGGGAGACGGTGGTGGTAATAATGAAACGGAAAAAGCTCATGGGATTAAGGGTGCACGACCACCACAGCTTGCTCCACCACCGGCTTTGTTGTCCAGAGGGATGATTGGGGATGATTTGGGTTCTAATTGGGATTTGATTAGGAGTTTTGCTCCTACGGATAACGAGGGTGTAAATAAGGGGGTTATGACTTCAAATGAAGTGGAGAATATGGAGATAAGTGGGATGATTACATCAAGAATCGATAAAATTGTGTCATCATCTGGTTCAGAGAGGTCGAGTGATGTAGGTGATGAGGATGAAGGGTTAGGTAGGTCGGTTACCCAGTTCCAGTATTCTGTTTCTCCTAATGGAACATTTAGGTTAAGTATTAAAAACTGGCAGAAGGGTGAGCTTCTTGGAAGTGGTTCGTTTGGGACTGTTTACGAAGGTTTTAATGAGTAAGTGAAGTTTAATTATATGGGATATATATTTTTTTTTCTTTCTATAGTTGGCAATAAAGCCAATAAAGTATCTTTATATCAAACTAGTAGAATTTGACAAAAATTTGTGGGAGCCAGTGCTAAATAGTAAGAAACCAGAGATTTGGTTATATTCATAGCTGAACGAGATGTCCAAATGTGATTTCTGCAAAACTCACTTTGTTATGCCTAGTTTTATTAGAAGTTCAAATACATAAAGGCTCTCTCTCATTTGAGTTAGCTTTTATTTGGTAGATAAAATAGGTAGTTAAGACGACTACATATATATGGGTTCATTCCATTTTTTATTTCTTTTTAGGTGTGTGGTAAATATGCTTTTATTTACTAAAGTAACATTTAGAGTAACTACCGACCGCCTATCTCAATATGTTGTCTCTTATGTTCCACTGGATTCAGATTTCAGAGTAACCATTAGAAACCATCCTGAAGCCTTGTCATATGAAGAGGCAGCCAAAATGAATTAACCTGTATAAGGGTCCTCTTCTACTTTCTTCTTTTCATAATTTTTTTTTTGTCTTAACCTAAAGGTTGGTAAATTTGCTAGGCAGTTTGCTGATTACACCACTGGTTTCCTTATATTTTTCTGCATTTTCAGCAACGGGGTAATTATATATGTAGGTTTGACAGGGAGCCAAACTACTTGAAATTCCCTGATTCCATTTGACTATAATCATACTTACTTGACTGTAAGTTGCCTTGCCAGATTGCGTTCATGGTATTGCAACTCTTTTTCATCCCCAGGACAGGTGATTGGATTTACCCAGAAAACCCCAAAGGAAATGCCCTAAAAGTGGATCCTTTTCTGCATTAAAGGCCTTTATCATTGTCTCACAAAATACATTGTCCTCAACACGCAAAAGGAAGTATTTAAGTTTTCATCTAAATAACTATATAACAAATAGAAATATAAATCATTAAAAGTGAAAAAGTGAAATAAATAAGATCTAAACGAGTAAACGCAATGGTAAAGGGGCAGTGTTGTCTTAACTATCTCCCAATAGCCCTTATTGTAATCCCCCCAACGAGGATGTCGTCTCAACCTAATAAACAGATATGCCTAGTTGAGCTGTTTTATGTATTTGATGTGGCTTTGTCTTGGCGTAAGTGTATTGGAACAATCCAACTGGAAAATATTTGTATCAAATTGTTTTACATTCTCAGATAGTAACAATTACATTATGAAGTATGTGACATTCTGTCAGAGTATACACTATGATGCCGAATATACTATTCTGCAGATTTAATGAACGGCGCTGCCTTCTCTTATCTGTTACTTTTAATATTCAGGCTGTCTAACCCAGGCGTGACCTTTACTTCTGTTTGCAGATTTGGTTTCTTTTTTGCCGTAAAGGAGGTTTCTTTGCTTGATCAAGGTAGCCAGGGAAAGCAGAGTATTAGTCAACTTGAACAGGTGATTATAAATCATCATCATTTTCTTCTAGTTTTATATAGGTTCATTGTTCATATCCATCAGATTCTGAGTTTCTACTTAATAAGCCCTTTTTTTTCTTTATTCTTATCAACTGTTTCAGGAGATATCTTTATTAAGCCAATTCCATCATGAGAACATAGTTCGATATCTTGGAACAGATACAGTATGTATTTCATCTCTTAATTCTTTATCATTGGAGACGAGCTTTTACTTTCTAAATAGTCATCACTCATCATATATATTGGAGGGTAAAAGGCTGTAGGAGGTTGCAAGTTTAAATTAGATCAAAAGTGTTAACCAGTGGAGGTAAAAAGGGCAGGTCAGGCAGATTAGGTAAAGGGTCAAAACGAGTAATCTTTTGGGACATATTGAAATGATTAGGCCGGGTTCATAAGTAAATGGTTTAAAAGGTTCAAATTGCCACCTTACTGTTGACTGCGGTCCATGTATAATATCACCAACTATTAAACTGTTGTAGGGGGTCCCCATATTTTATTTTGATATAGGAGTATGGTAAAATAAAGCTTTAACTCCAGCTATACAGTACTGACTAACCAAACCAATAAAAAAGTAAAATCATTTTTATTTTTTTTTTGTCATATGGGCACATGCTAACCTGAAACAATGTTTAGGATGATGGCAAACTATACATCTTTCTTGAGCTTGTAACCAAAGGTTCGCTGGCAAAGCTCTACCAAAAGTATGAACTGCGGGATTCCCAAGTCTCTGCATACACCAGGCAGATTTTGAATGGTTTGAATTACCTGCATGAACGTAAGGTGGTTCATAGGTAAACCTTCTTTCTAGGTGCTATTTTGATGTTACAGATCAATGTTAGAATTATCTAATCCGACACTTTTTTTTATAGGGATATTAAATGTGCTAATATATTGGTTGATGCAAATGGATCTGTGAAACTTGCAGATTTTGGATTGGCGAAGGTATGTAAAAGACAGACTTTTGTTAACCATTATTGTTTCCCTTTCTGTTTCAGATTATTTTCTAATACGGTTATATAATTCACAGGCAACCGCATTGAATGACATTAAATCTTGCAAAGGGACTCCTTATTGGATGGCACCAGAGGTTACATTTCATTTCCTCTCTTGATTGTAGTTTTGTTTGGGACAGCTATATCTATTGTGGTTACTGATCAGAAGGTGGATCCATCTTATGTTTCTAAACATACGACTCCTAGAACATAATATCTACCCAGAAACTGGCTCTCTACATTTAAAGATCATTCTACTACTGACTACTTTGTATTCAATGTTTTGAATCAAAACTTGTGTCTTGCATTATCAGGTTGTTAATAATCGAGCAAACAATGGTTATGGACTCGCAGCTGATATATGGAGCCTTGGTTGCACTGTGTTAGAGATGCTGACTCGAAAAATTCCATACTACCATTTGGAAGGGGTATGCATGTCATATAACTTATTATCCTGTTAATATTTTCTTAATATCAATTGCAATTTTGCACAGCTAACTGGTCAAAACAGGTTCATGTCAAAATGGTTAGATATTATATTGGTAGGTTGTGAGTTGTGACAATAACTTATATTAGTCATTTTTAAACAATTAATAAGTTAAATATGTTTACAAAAGCTCTATTATCGCAAGGATAACTGTATTAATATAATGATTTAAGATGTGTAACAAGTGACATCATAACTAGATTGTACAAATTACATTGAAGATATAGAAGTGGTATACATACACACACACACACAAGTATTGACACACACACACACAAACACTTCTGTTTAGAAACAAACTGATAAGACTCAGAACAGGGGTTTATTGTCCATTTTATTAACTACTCGTAGTTTGTTAAGCTTCTTTTTATTAGTTTTTATTACTTGTGAGCTAAGTTAGTGTTTCAGAGTCTAATGAGGAAGTCTTTCATAGGCTTTATTTTAGAGTTGTATTTTTCGTTATGCCAGCCTAATATTAAGAACTGATTTGGTATTTTTACCAATTGGGATAGCTGATCGAACTCTCTGGCCGTCAATTAAATTATCTTCCTTTTGTCTTTATCTCATTATTGAAGTGGGTTCGTATCACAAACCTAGGCGGTTGCTTCATGAAGAATCGTATTTTTGTATCAAGTTGGTGGAGACCAATGAAATGAACAAATAATTATAAAAGAGTTTTTCAACTGGACCAAATGTCTTTAAATAATCCATCCCATGTGTATGAGCATAAACCTTAGCAAAAAATTGTGCTTTTAACCGAGCCAGGGATCCATCCAGATTAACCATAATAATGGATACCCTTTGCATCCGATTGCCTTTTTTGTGAGAAGGTATGTCTGCTAGTATCCAAGTACCATTATAATGAAGGAAATTATTTTCTCAATCATGGCGACACACCATCCAGAATTGGCCAAACCTTAACGGAATAAATATAGAGTATAGTGGGCAATGAGAGGTTACAAACAACTTTCCATAAGAAACAATAGGTGTAGGAGTGGGAGATCATGTAGATTTATGTCCCCTAATAGGTGGCAAGGATGCTGAGAGTTGGATGCAATAAGTGTATGATAATTAGAATAGTGTATATTAACAGATCATCGTTCTTGTTACTAAAAGTGGACACATCATTCTCGTTACGAAAAGTGTCCATCTCAACAGACAATATAACGATCAAGTGTTGGAGACTAACATCTATACCTCTTTTGAAGCCGAGAGTATCCTAGAAACACACTTGACACGCTTAGGATTTACTTTGTCATATTGTTTGGATGTCTAGACGAAACAAGTATTACCAAATATCTTAGGTTCGATAGTATACAAGTATATTGACAAGAGAAAAACCTCGAATACGGAACCTCACTGCCAAAAACAACCATGGGCATGCAATTTATTGTAGTTCAAGCGGTTGAAACATATTGACGATTTTAGAACACTGGAGAGGTTGAGCCATCCACAATTGTCACATGGGATGAAGGTTATATGTGTGGAAATCCGAGAAGACATGCGGATTACCTGACAGGCTGACATACGGGTTCAAGAATCAAAATCAATCACCCCTTAAAACACATGTAGTAGATTTACTCAAGTTGGCAAAAGTAGCGGTTAGGGCATGATGTCTCAAAGATGCTTCCATAAGTAGAGTAGACTTCTCCCAAAGATAGCGACAATTTTCTTTTCAGCCACAATCAAGAAGAATGAATCAAAGCTGAACACTCAATAAAATCCACCCAACCAGGCAACCTAATTATCAAACAAAGTAGTCGTAACAACTATGAGATTTGAATTCCATCAAAGCAGCCAACGCGAAACTCACAACAAAAGTTGCAGGAAGTCTAACATAGTAACATGAACAAGAATCTGAATCCATTTTATATAGCTAAAAGACTCAAAAGTAGTATGACAATATTATTCAGAGGTCTACATACTGACAATGAAGTTTCAACCCAAACTAAGACGAAAACACAAATCAGAAACAGATTTACTACGACCTGACCAGTAGAAGATGGCTAAGAAAAACAATATCCTGAAAGTGGGTGTGTGAACTGCTGGTGGTGCTTTGTAGCGGCTTGTGAAGCGTACAGGCTGCAATTGCATTGACGTTGGGTGGACTCACGGGGTATGGTCGTTGAAGGTTTATGAACACACGGGTTGGTACTGTGAGATCTGATGAGCACTCTAATAAATGGGTGCCCTAACTTGAAGCCAATTATCTTCAAACCCTATCCAAGTATTTAGAACAGAAAACAAAACAGGTATTGCTCTTATACCATGTAATGAGAGACATAAGAAGAATTTGAAAATCAAACCAAATTTATAGCTAAATTTGTACGTTTGACCCATTTGATATAGAACGTAACCCAAATTGACCCATTTATATGTAAAAAGGTAGAAACTGCCACTGTTACTTTAGAATATTATATGTAAAGATAGAAAATTGAAATGACATTAATCATGTCGAACGTAATCTGAGGTCTGGTGCATGAAAAGTAAAATTCAAGTTTTTCTTCCATAACCGCACTTTAGTGTGTTGTAAGTTGATATGCTTATTATAATAAAAACTTATTTTTTCCCCCAGATGCAAGCACTGTTCAGAATTGGCAGGGGAGAGCCTCCTGATATTCCCAACACGTTGTCTACCGAGGCCCAAGATTTCATACGTAAATGCTTGCAAGTAAATCCAAATGACCGGCCTACTGCTGCTCAACTACTGGACCACCCATTTTTGAAGAGACCAGCTTCTGTGAACTCAGCCCTTGCTTCTCCACGCTTCAGCGGTCCACAGTTGTAGCAGCTTTTGATAACCTCCCAAAAAATATGGGTCAGCTCCCGTCTCTATAAATAGTTTATGCTAAATGGATATTTCATTTGAACAAAGTCATTTGATAAGCATTTAAACTTCGTTCAAAACAGTAATTTGATATGATAGGCATATATGTGACAAAATGGGTGGGTTGGGTAACGGCTTAATGCTTATGCAGGTCAAAATTGCTAGTTTTTAGAAAATGAATATGGGTTGGGTTTAGCACTTACTCATCCATTTATGTGAATGTTGTATATAATTAATGAATTCAATTAGATTAAATAAACTATTTTTGCTAGAATAATAATAGAACCTTTTAAAAAAATAAAAAATATCTATATATATATTATTTAAGCAATTTAAGAGGTCTTAATCATTTAAAAACACTATGGGCGGCATTCCCTGGTTTGACCCCTTTCTTTTTTACCTAAGTTTTAAGATTTATGACCTGTTGGTGATAAAGTACAACCCAAATCAACCCATTCAATGAGTTATAATTGCCACTTTTATATAAGATAAGCATTCTAATCTTCACTGGTACTCAGTTTGATTTTCTTTTATTTTCTGACATCCACCCATACGATGGTTATAAATTGATGAAAGTATGTAAATAAATTCCTACAGCTTCATCCATGGGTGAAAGTAAGTAAATAAATTCCTACTGTTTCATCCATGGATGGAATGGGCCACGGACAAATCCTGGTTAGACCGTTACCATGTGCTAAAAATGGCTCGCCATCCCTGGGTAACCTTAGCAGGGGGAAAACCTTTTAAATAAAAAAAGTTTCATCCATGGATGAAAGTAAGTAAATAAATTGCCAAAGCTTCATCCATGGAAATTTGACATATTTTAGATTAATCAATCTCTTTATGCTGCAAAATTTAAGCTGAGTTGTTTATCTGATTTTAAAGGTGATTTTGTTGGATCTTTCATGTGTAAGTCATAACACAAATCTGTTGGATTTACTGGCACAGGAATATGTACTCTGGTTGGAGCTTGCAGTTAGAGAGAAAATCTCACTGGCTCCACCTACGAAAACATGTACGGTCCGTCTAGTTAGAATTATGTTGTTTCCATTTCGATGCATCTTTTTTCCCCCCCCTATGTTGTGTCTATTTGGTCCTGCGTTATGGTAAGTTATATTTGCAGAGAATGAAAGTCATCTGTTGTAAAGAGTGGCATGAATAGGCATATATTTGTAGAGGAATTTTGTACATAATTTGGACAAAAGGGAAAGAAAAGAGTGCAGAAAATCGTTTGATTGATGAACTGGGCTCAGTTGTCCGTCCATGCATGCTCACTATCCAATAAAGATGCATGATCTTTGGTCGGTCCAGGTGCAAAGTGAAATAGAAATCTTAAACAAGATCAACAGACAATCAGGTTATTGTAAAATTTGGAATGTGAATAAAAGAAAAATATCAAGTAATGACGCCACTTGAATGGATTTTTTTTTAAATTTTTAATAGTATTTTTAGTACCCGTGTAAGGAGAATTTAGAATGATTATATCTGCAATTACAGTTAATGATATTGGTATCATTCTAATGTCTGGCAATAAATAAAGATCGATCACAATTCAAAAAAGTGGAATTCGAATAAAAGAGTATACGAAACAATGGCGGTTTATACGAAAATTGGAAGGAAAGTAGAGGGTGTACGATAGAGGGACATGCATGTCGTAACGTAATAGACATAAAAGAAAGACTGTCGGTTGGTGTAAATATTAGGCGGTTAATTTTGGGGGAAAAAAAAGTCTTCTGGTAGAAATTTATGGAACGTCATGAAAATTTCTTATTGTCCCGAGTAGAAAATTATACACTGAATAAATTGCATATTTGGTCCATGAGTTTTTTTTTTTTATAAATAATTTTCCAAAATTTGGCCCCCGAGTCAAACCTTTTGCAGGTTTGGTCCTCCCATCTTTTAAGGTTTCGTATGACTTTTGATGAAAAACTTGGTAGATGTTTTGGCTTTAGACGGAAATAAAGAGGCCAGATTGGGAGGAAAGGGCGTGTAGTAGGAAGGAAAGTGGTAATGTAGATGAGTAAGAAAAAGAAGAGCTAAGATCTAGAAGTTCTTTTTTTTTTTTAATTTTTAATTTTTTATACATAAGGTCAATTTAGTCCTTCTAAGTAAGTTTTGGAGTTTGATTTTTCTACAATACCAACAATCTAGTCAAGAGGTAGACATTTAGGTGAGTTTAAGAATTGTTGTTAAATCAAATTCCAAAGATAAGTCAATAATATTTTGGTAAGGGAGTTGAGGTTACATGCATTAGGACGAGGAACTACTTTCTACACTCGGAACTCTTTTTCAAACAAGCTAAGTGTACGTGTATCTTCTTGATTTGGCAAATTAAACAAAGAAGATTTGCTTGTGATAGTATATATGGCTTGATCATATGAGTATATATGGATGTACATTTTACTTTATATCCATGTTGTAATGACACAATCAAAACAACTGATCATTGTTTGATCACTTGTAGAAGCGTGCCGGGTGCATGGGAATAGAGATGACAATGAATCGGCTTTGTATCGGGTGGCGCCATTTCCATAACCATTCAATTACAATTTGTCTGTGGTGAAGATGGTAAATGGATATCTGTTAGATATCAAAACCAAACTTTTTTGCTAAGAAAATATCAACTTTAAACAGAAACCGAAACATAGTTTGTTACAAATACAATTCAAACATCAAAGCTATAATCAATAATACTTGGTTAGTTCACATACTTTGATGTGTATTGCACACAAGTTAGTTAATTTTTACTTTCGATAAACTTAGTCATAAGATAGTTTTTGAAGTATAAAAAGTTTAGGAAGTAAAACAAATACTTATCATCAAGGGCGGTTCTATATAGGAATCACATAGGTACACGGACCTAGTTTAGATTAGAATTTTTTTTAACAAGTATATGGAAAATTAATTCCGTGAGAGAAGTAAAAGGAAGAATAGTTGTACAACTGGATGAAGATCTGCGTGATTCAGATTACTTATAAATCCATGCAAAATGGATTTGATTCGTATACGAATTGGTATAAAAGAGAGGTTGTGTGAAATAACCAAGTTAGCCGTCAAGGATGGCTCGAGAAGAATTGTTCAAAGTGAAAAGGGTGTAAACCCAAGTTGTGTGAAACAAACAAGTGAAGATAATCTGTGATAGATTATGTAGGAAAACCGTATAATACAAAGTGGTAAGAAACTACAAAAGCAGGATTGCGTGAAGCAAGTTTGTGTGAAGCAAAGTTCATGAAGAGCAAAAGTTTGTGTGAAGCAAATTCGTGTGAAGCAAGTTTGTGTGAAGCAAAGTTTATGAGGAATAAGAGTTCGTATTATCAAAGTTCGTGAGTAACAAGTTAAATTAAAGAATGAAGATTGGTGTGAAACCATCAAAGATTTATTCAAGGCAAAATTTGTCATACTACTAGTCGAGAAGATTTGGTTCAAGCAAAAATTAGGTGAGAAGCCAAAATTTAAAGACACATAACCTTCTACAACAATGGCAACAATGGCGTGATGCAAAGACAGATGAAGATGTCTTTAAATTAGAAGGGCTAGTCTTAAACAATTAGGGGAGACTGTTGGACTTTTTAATTAGTTTAAGACTTGAGGGTATAAAGTGTAAACGGCTAAAAAGGAAGCGGTGTGTTTTTCCTTGACAACCATAACAAAGCATCATTCTTGTTTAGAAAAAGAGGTCAACGATTTGGTTCTCTCACGGCCAACCGACGTGATGATTCAAAAGGAGATCACGCGGATGGTTGGAAAATAACTGTCATTTTAGACTACTATAAATAGGCATTATTTTAGTTTCATGTAATCAGACATATGAAATGATTGTATACATTTGATTCAATAAATTTGAGTGATTAAATTAGTTCGTGTTTTGTTGTTATATTTTTAATGTCGGAAGAGTAGTTGTGTATTCCATCAAATTGACTTTTGATTAAAATAAGACTTTTGGTCAACTAACAACTTACATATCTTATCCACAATAAACATAGAATAGAAACACCTTAAAAGCAATTCTTTTCTCAATTCTTGGTTAATTTGTGCATTCCTTGCTTTTCTGTCACACTCTCATTGTGAATTCTACTGCAAATTTATTGAACCAAATATTTTACGACTCATTGGATGATGAATATTCAAACTCACTTATTCGATGGGAGATTAAGGACTATAGATATTTCTGATAGTAAAAAACTTCCAAATCTATCTCAGGTTTTAAAGGGCTGTCACACAACACCTCCAAGTTTCTCTGATGTCGACGACAGACGTAATAAATCTCTAACAGCTAACGACAGTGATGACAAATTTGGATCATTATCTCGAGGTTTATCCATTTTTTCCAGACCTAATAAGTCTGTCCATAACACAACTGTCTGCGACGAAAATTCCGGAACATCACCTCCAGGTTTATCCAATCGTTCCATACCGAATAAGTCTGTCTATAAAACAACTTCTAATCTAGCTAACTATGAAATTATTTTTTTTCCAGGTTTATCCAGTTTGATCGCAAATAGGAATGCGAGTACACCTCCAAATATCTTAGATCACGCAGAAGATGTGTCTTATAACAACCTGCAGCTAGCCACTTCTTTTAAATCACTCAGTCAAGGTGGTTGGCAGAAGGGCCATATTCTTGGAAGTGGCTCGTTTGGTACTGTTTATGAAGGTTTTAGTGAGTAAGTTCATATATATTTAAGTCACTACACTCCATTCATTACTACCCTTTTTGGCTCAGGGTCATGTTTTTAATAGCGCTGATAAAACAAAATTAAATAAATAATTCTTTTACTATAAATTCTTAATAACTCTTATTACTGATGCCTTAATTACTTTTAGTTATTATAATACTCGTACGTAACAATAAAATGCTGTTACTATACCTTGACTCGTTATATATGCTACATTTTCATCCGATCTTCAAAACTACGTAATTAATTAAATTATATATGTTTATGGCGAGAAACCAAGATGGTTGCATACGACTAAAACAATGCGTCGCTTTTTGAAACTGTTTTCACCCCTAGGATACATATCTACAGTTTTGTCTGAAATTAATCACTCCATGCCAGTTTTAGCATTAAAGAGTATAGACGTACTAGCCTATCTACCAATCTACCAATATAATTAAAACTAGTTGGCGCGGGGCTTCAGTTATCATGTTAGCGTTTGTTAACGATGCGGTTTCAAAAATGGAATAAGGTTCAACAAAAAACCCAACCAAAATAACAAATGCAACATGAAAACCTTTATTTTGGCATATTTCATCAAAAGTTTGTATTTAAGGGCAATAACACAATCACGCTTAAAAGATTGTCATAGCAAATATATGTATTTATATTGCGCAAAAAAATGAAAAACAAACAAATTTAAAAGAAAACAAAAACACAAAACTCGCTACTTATTAATTTGTAATTGGATAAAAAATAAAAAACAATGAAATAATAGAAAAACGGAACACGACAACCACCCCGTCATAGTCATAACAAAAATTGATAATACAAAAATAAAAAAGAAGCAAAAACAAAAATGTCCAAATCTTGAATAGCTAGATCATAAACCCAAAAATAATTTATTTTACAAAAGAAACAAAAAAAATCAAAAGTCAAAAAGGCAATAAAAACCAATAAATCATAAACCCAAAAATATTTTATGTAATATAATCAAATATATATTTATTAAAGGGCAATAGCACAATGACGTTCAAAAGTTTACAATATCAAATATGTATATTTATTTTGTGCCAAAAAACCAAAAGAAAAAACAAAGAAAAAATGTACAAGAAACAAAAAATAAAACAAATAATGGAAACCAAAATGGAGAAAATAAAAAGGTTCAAAACCAAAGGGTTAAAAAAAGAGGTTCAAAATTAAAAGGTTAAAAAAAAAGAGGCGGGACTCGCGGATTACTATTCATGGCATATTCCTTTAATATATATAGTTGGTACATATCCCCATGTTGCGCGGCCTCGATTATTGTATCTGCGTTTGTTATCGATGCGGTTTCAGAAATGGAATAAGGTTCAACAAAAAACCCAATCAGAAAAACAAATGCAAAACAAAAATCATTATTTTGGCACATTTCATCAAAAGTTGGTCATGTAAAATATATATTTATTTAAGGGCGATAGCACAACCACGCTCAAAAGTTTACCATAACATAATATATGTATTTATTTTGTGCAAGAAAACGAAAAATAAAAACAAACAAAATTAAAAGAAAATAAAAACACAAAACTCGCTACTTGTTAATTTGTAAGTGGGTAAAAAAAAAATAGAAAACAAAGTAATATTAGAAAAATGCAACACCACAACCACTCCGTCGTAAACATATATGTAATTATTATGTGTAGAAAAAAACCAAAAATGACAATACAAAAAAAAAAAAAAATAGAAACCAAAAAATATATTTATTTCAGGGTACCGCGTTCAAAAGTTATCACTCCATCCAAGCCCAAGATTTGCAGGTTGTTTACATGGTATGCCACGTGGTGAAGTTTGGCTGGTGCCACGTGGCGGGTAATCTAATATATATTTATTAAAGGACAACAACACAACTATGTTCAAAAGTTTGCAATATAAAATACATATAACTATTTTGTGCAGGAAATCCAAAAGTAAAAAAATAATAAAAACAAAAAAAAAAAGTTTCAAGAAATCAAAAATAAGTCTCGCTGGTGTCACGTGACGAGTAATCAAATATATATTTATTAAAGGGCAATAGCACAACCACATTTAAAAGTTTGAAATACCGAATACATATGTTTAGTTTATGCAAAATAACCAAAAATAAAAAACAAATAAAACTAATTATTTTGTGCAGGAAAACCAAAAGTAAAAAAAAAACAAAAAAAAAATGGGTTCAAGAATCAAAAATAAGTCTGGCTAGTGTCATGTGACTGATAATCAAATATATATTTATTAAAAGGTAATAGCACAAAACCACATTTAAAAGTTTGAAATACTGAATGCAAATGTTTACTTTATGCAATAAAAACCAAAAATAAAAAAACAAAAAAAAACATAGAAAAAGAGTACAAGAAACCAAAAAATTAAATAAAAAAAAAATTGGAATAAAATAAACTCAAAAGAAAAAAAAAAACAAAAAAGTTAAGGTGGGGGGTTTCGACCCCTTGGCCTTTTTGTATCAGAAGCAAGTGGCACACCACACCTTCCAAACATTTAATTTGTTTATTTGATGGCATATTGTATATATATATATATGATAAAAATACATATAAAGACAAGAAAAAAAAACCTATTCATCACCTATTCTTTTAATATATATATATATATATATGAGTTGGTTATTGTAAAACAAGTAATAAGGTAAAACAAATATGATAAGAACTTGAAAATTGATCATGATAAAATTGATGTGCGAAAATTCATAAAACACAAGTATATACACTGATGCACAAAGATTTTTATGATGCATAACGAGTTTTAGATAATAGAAAATGATTGCTTTATTTGTTTTACTTTAATACTTATTTTATTTTATTTTATTTTTTAATATGATTTCTTGTATTTAACATGTGGCGCGTTTTTAAGCAACATGTATCTTTTTAGTCTAAAAAAAATTTAACTTCTTAAATTTGTGTAACTTATATAATTATCAAATTATTATTTTTATAACTATAAAAATTTTAATTCTAGCGATAAAAAATTATTCCATATCTATACTCCCTTATAATGCATTTACTCCCCTCATTTTCAATAATAAGACTTTGATAACCCCAAAATACCCTTAGAGTTTATTAACAATTCTAGGCATTACCAACTTAAAACCCAATATTACACCTCTAAACTAAAACCTTTCTTCCAAACTATATTCATAACATTATTATGAGAAACTCACATCTTCTCTCACACATACACGTATCCATACATGTCGCCGCCGTCACCATCATCACCACCACCATTCACCAACACCGCCACTCACCAACATAAATTATTGGATCACGCCATCTCGCGTGCTGTAAATTATTGACGCTGCAACGCGCGGGTACCATGCTAGTATATATATATATATAACACACCTACCATTTATTTGTATTAAACTAACTATTAGTACGTATTAGTATTGGTATATTAGATATTGTACGTACATGTTTTTTTAACACATCTATTGGTTTTTGAATTCCATCCAAGTATGTATCTTATATCAATAACAAGAATTAATATAATTTAACCCAATTCGTATATTCTCATCTTCAATATATAATATGGTTGTTGGTTCACAAATTTTCAAGACTAGCTTAATTACTTTTGATGGCTTAATAAGTAAGAACAGAAAGCAATAAATAAGTAAATAAGACAATATATGGTTAAGAAGTCATATGTTGCATTCTTTTATATATGCAAAAGAAATTTACAACGCTAATTAAAGTTAGATAGAACTAATTTGATACAATGCTTAACTTTATCACTAGACTAACTAGTAATGGAATATAGACTTATGAAGACTCAAAATAGGTTTACAATTGAACAACTTATGTAAATTGTAAAGCCAAGAAAAACACACAGTTGGACGAACAAGAAACATTGTCTTCACCATGTGTTGCGTTTTATAGGGAAGAATGCAACACTTTTCGGGGTATTGGATGTTGATGTGAAGGTGGTTGTCAACATTCCATTGGTGAAGTACTTCAGCATTTAATGTTTCTGAATTGTTTTCTTGTTTTTTGTCATTTTGGGTGAAAGAGAAACCTATATAAGGACTTACACATTTCTGTCTTTATCTATAAAAGGATAAAGTAGGTCACATGATTGGATGTCAGTCATGTGAGCCTTTGGCTCTAAGGTACTCTCTTTCATTTTTCCGTCCATATTTGACTTACAAAATGGGATAAGATCAACAAACATATTGTTGTCTTGTGACTCGTTGATGCTCACTGATGACTGATCTCAGTGACCAAGTCTTCTTCAGCGAATCATGGTTCTAACAATGGTTTATATTTATTTTTCTTCTAATATGTTACCTATGTATTTGTCCTTTTAACTAATAATTACGTGACAATGACTCATGGTTCAAGTGGTGAGTCACCAAGGTTTTATAGAAGGGGTGGGGTTTCATCCCTGCTAAGTACTAGAAAGATGCACACCTCTGGGTTTTCCTTGGAACACCTACTTAGTGTTGAATGTAGTGAGACCCAGTTAAGACAACCGACTACCCTAATCTAAATAAGGCATCACCTTTGGATGGTGGGGAACATGTCTCAATTCGAAAGTTGCGTTCTGAAAAAAAAAAAAAAAACTAACAATTACGTGTTTATGTTTAGGGTTGTTCTAATACTAGCTATCAGCTACAACTTTTTCGTCCATTATTGAATTTAACTAATTAACTGAAGATTTGTTGCATATCATTCTTATCATGCACACAAATTTGGTTTAAGTTTATATTATTTATTGTCTATCATTCTTCTTATGAGACCTTTGCTTTTGTTTCCAGAAATGGACTCTTTTTTGCTGTGAAGGAGGTTTCTTTGCATGATCAATGTAACTTGGGAAAAGAGAGGATATTTCAACTTCAGCAGGTGATTCATAATATAATTAAATTAGCTAGCTAGGGCTATTCTCATATTATAAAAGTGTGTTAGGTTGGTGGTAATTAGGTAATTATACATTAATGTCCCCACCTCATATATAATAATAGTTTTCTAACATGGCTTAATTTGTTAATTTGATCACCAGATGACCAGCTTCTTGTGTATACTAATTAACTTACTGAACTAGACCATTTCAAGAAAGTATAATTACCCAAACTGGCCTATTTAATGACTTGTCTGGCCTTATCATCTTTCATATTTACCGGGTTGGGAGTTGGGTACATTATTACCCAAATGAACGACCAACCTAGAAAGAAATGTTTCTATTTTATGACATTAGCCCTATAAATTATCCTCAGTTTTTGTAGTTATTCAGATTTCAGATCCAAAGTTTCTGCAAACTAATTAGCCTTTTTGTCTTCCTTTTGTTTTCAGGAGATATGGTTATTAAGTCGGCTCCGTCATAAGAACGTAGTTAGATATCTAGGAGCACAAAGGGTATGCCTTTCAAATCTTGGTCCTTTTTAAATCGTTGGACACCTAAACCAAATTTCCAGCTAGCTGCTGCCTTTTCTCCGTGCTGGAAATTTTTTTCTTGGGTATGGTTTTAAGAGATATCCTAGTCGTCCGTTTCACAAGTCGGTTGAAATTGTTACTTCTAGTTAAGGACGGTAAAAAAAAAACAGAAAATAAGTAAAAATTGATACGATATGGGGAACTTCAACTGAGTACGGGAACCCAATGAGGTTTGAGGGAATCTGTATGGGTAACCTGATTAGATTCGTAACAGGACATAGGGATGATTTGTAGCAGTTTTATGTCTGAAACTTCCCCATTGTCACGCCTACGCTTCTAGCGTTAACGATATAAAACACTACAAACCTTCTTTTTCTAATGAAAATACATTTTTTTTGGTTCCGTGTTCTTCCTTGATCAAGGAGTATGGTTTTTGGGTAAAAGAGGTTTACCCTGGTTATAATTATCAAGGAGTATGGTTGAAATACAAATTTAGCTCTAGATATCAGTGTTAAGGTTTACATATCCCAGATTGTCACATGCTCCATTTAATTGTGACCAAACGAGAAATTTATAAATACAAAATCTCTATATAATATACCATATTAATCTGAAAGTACTGTGTTTCAGGATGATTGCAAGCTATATATTTTTCTTGAGCTTGTGACGAAGGGTTCATTGGCTGACCTCTATCAAAAGTATGTCCTGTCCGATTCCTCAGTGTCTACATACACCAAGGAGATTCTATGTGGTTTGAAGTACCTGCATGAACAAAAAGTGGTTCATAGGTAAACTCGGGCCCTTTCATCTTTTGCTGTATATATCTTGAACTCCAACGAATGCAATTGTTAGGTCCAAGAGTTTCAATATACCAAAGTATAATGAACACAGATTTGTTGTAGAGGGGGGGTGAATACAACTT
>JAOEHQ010048719.1:0-10060 GCA_025447715.1 Asclepias incarnata
AATTTATATCCACATCCTAAAAAATACCAGTTTGTTGTTTCAGAATTACATTATTTTATTTTGATTTTATTTACATTATTTACATTTAAATTATCAGTTTATTTTTTCTTATATTTTTAAATTTGAATTTATAAGGATTTTTATTTGCATTTATTAAATAATTCATTTTACTTTAAAAATGTCGTTAACCTCCCGTGTATTTGATACGGGACTAAATCTAGTGTGTATATATATATACATGTATGTATGTATTTGAATGTAATAAGAAAAACTAGTGGGTACAAAGCCCCTCGTTGTGGGGCTTAAGTTATCATGTTTGTGCTTTTGCGTTTGATATTGATGCGGTCCTGTCATGCTATTTATAAATCCAAATAACCCATCGAAGATCGCTCAATCAAATACATATAAAAAAACCATAAATAGGGTGTCACAACTACATTCAAAAGTTGGCAATATTTGTAAATCCCCACGATACAAGTTTCAACTATCGTCTTTGTGTTTATTACAGATGCAGTTTTATTATACTATTTATAAATCTAAATATCACATATGAAGGCAGGTTTGATGAGTCATCATTAATCGTTTATAAACATTTGAAAAACATATAAACACATAATTTAAAAAAGCTCCAACTTAATTCTTAAAACATGATGATTTTGTTTTATGCGTTAAAATACATAAGTAAAAAGTATAACATGCTTCATAAATTTGCTTGTCTCCTGTGAAGTTTTTTGAAAAAATTCTAGCAAACCATGGGTTTCGAACCCTCAATTAGGGGAATAAAAACCATGAATCTTACCACTTGTATCAACTCAAACATTGATGTATATTTGCTATATATAATATATAAATGAAGGCAGATTTATTTAAAAATCATTGTTCACATCTAACTACGTTAATATAGAAGATAATGAGAGGGGAGACGTACACACTGTGATCGAAGATCCCCGGCTGAGCAGTAAACAGATACCGTGGCTTGGATTGCAGATCTCCACAGATTGGCTATAGATATAACAAGTTTCTTTTTCAACCCCCGTACTTTTAACTTAATACTCTTATGCTCCTCCCAGTTCAATCAATAGATTCACTATGTCTGTTTTCTATAGTTTAAATTCTTCCTTCTGTTTTTCATTAACTTTTTTATAAAAAGAAAATAATTAATCAACCGTAGATTATATATGTGAATTAAAAAATTTTGATTTAAAATATGATAATTTAATTATAAATATGTTTCAAGTGTATAAAAACAATAATATGATAATTATTAAATAATATTATTTTGATAAATAAATTATGAATTTTAATTTCAAATGATTAATTTATATATTGATAGATACGGTAACAATATTATAATAATAATAGTTTGATTACATTAGGTATATTTGTCTACTAATTAAATAATAATTTTAATTATATATGGTATCTTACAAATAGGATACTTGTCGGTTAAATACTATCCCGATCAAAGGATACTAGGATATTTGTCGCTTAAATACTACCCCGATCAAAGGATACTTCTATCCGGTTTTAATATATTGATAGATTGGTCTTTCAAAATAACTTATTCTTATTTTTTTTTTTTCTTTTTTGACAATCCGTTAAAAAAATCCTCGTTAAGTGGATATATGTTGACATGAAAATTATACTAAAGTTTTTTGTCTCTAATGTGATAACCTATTTTTCATTTTGTCTTTTATATATATATATATATTTTATATATCTTATTTAATCATCGTCTTTTAAAAAAATATATATCCTTCTTAACCATCGTGTACATGTTTATGCTTGCACAATACATGATAAATCAATAATGTTTTTTTTTTTCTTGCCCAACCCATTAAACCAGCTACTTGAGTAGAAGAAGAACTAAACGGAAAGTACTAAACAAATAGAAGACACCCACTTAGCAGAACCCATTAATACATGATTTGGGATGTATTAATTAGGGTCCCGTCTGAAATATTTACCGGCGACTGGTATAGACAGGACCCTAATTAATATTTGCGACTATTGATAGTGACTTAGTGAGTAGCTGAGATATTTGGGCCTAAATGAAAGCTATTTTGCGCTAATTGGACTGATTTGTATTGGCCTTGCTTTATACTTTGCTTCATAATTCATATCATATATTCATATCAACATATCATCCGATTATCCGAATAAAATTGGCTAGCCCACACAAAATTAGAAGAAGTAAAGAACACAAAAAGTTTCCTTTTAAAAAAAGGAAAAGAGCTTTTCCTGGATAATAAGAAAAAAAAAGTGTTTAACTTAAATAGATACGGTTTAATCGGATCATTTTTAAACTTTTTACCTAGGCCAATACCTACATGTTTTTTTTTTTTTTAACGGCAAGTATATTACTATACTACTAAATTACACCCAATAATATTAAATTACCTCATTGCCAATGATTGAATTTTGGTCTCTACCTAGAGATGCCCATACCCGAACCCGACCCGGTTTTTGGTCAACAGGACCAAAACCGGGTTTGACCATACCCGAACCGGGTTCAAACCAATTTTGGGTCAACTCATTGACTGGTTTTTGACCGGTATTTTTGCCCAAAACCAAACCCGACCCGGTTCGTAAACCCGAAATCCCGAACCGGCTTTTCGGTTTTCCGAACCGGTTTTTATGTTCAACTCTATAACTCTACTCCAAAAGGCAAAAGCCTCTACCAAATGAACTCATTCTTACATGTTTACATACAGAAGCTTGTAAAAATATTGAGACGCCTAACCGGCTAACCTCAATACCACTTCAGCATTAATTACTCGTAATACACAAGGTTAGCATGAGTATTATTTAGAGTAATTTACTAAATGGTCATAGTGCCATCATCTTTTTGCTCATTATATAGATAGATATTTAACATTAATTAAACCATAATACGACGGTTATTTTGTCCATTGTAGATGCCATACACATCACTTTGGATCAAAATTGTAGAATCAATCGATTATTAGCAAAAGGATACAACATTCCAACCTAATTAAACTCTATCAACAAGTAACAAACTCTACGTACCAAGGGCGGAACTATTAAGGGGCAAGGGGGGGTTCCCGCCCCCCCAAAATTTTGAGTAGGTAGTGTAAAATTTAGCATCGGTCATCGGAAAAAAAAAATTTACATTACCGGCCCCCTTAAACTTTTACCGGCCCCCTTAAACTTTTTGTTCAAGTTCCGCCATTGACAACAACCATGTATTTATATTATTTATTTACTATTTATAATTAAGAAAAATAATTCAGATGAAGTTAAAAACAGTTCCAAATTAAAAATATATACATATTTAAATGAGATTTTTTTTATTTCTAATGTATTTTTTTAATTTACTAGTATGAATATAAGTTTATCTAACCGAAGATGGGATTGGAATATTGGTAAGGGACCAAGGTCTTTGCTCTTTCTTTACTCAATTAAGGGGGCCTATTATCATCTAATTGTGGCCCATATTAGTCTCATTCACACTTTTAAACAGTTTTAAACTAAAACAAAAACTTATTGGTTATATTAATATTAATTATTTAAACCTCATAAATATGTATTGTTTGGTGTGGTTGACGTAGAGCATATAAGTTTTGTTTAGTTACCAAAATTTTGAGTAGCTTATAGTTTCTATAAACTTTCAAAACCATAACTCCATAAGCCAAAAACCATAAGGTACTTGAAGTAGCTTGTATCTTATAAAAAAATAAAATTACATAAATATCCTTCAAGTAAATATACCATATTTTAGAATTAATATATTTTTCTTTTTACGTCATTTTACATTCATAAGCTACATGCTCCAACTACTTTTCCAAACACGTATATTAACAAAAACTCCAGCTATAAGCTCTAGCTACCAACGTCAACATATCCTACATGTGTAATTTTTTTATTATTATAATCGAGTATGTATGTTGTGTAGTTTTATTATCATTATTATTATAATCGAGTGTATGTTGTTGGTTTAAGGATTCATGGATTATATTTAGAGGATGTTTGGTTTGAATTTTGGTATCATTGACCATAAGAATGATAATGGATTTTCCAAACCCACCATACCTCTTGGGTATGATATATACACAAATTCATGAATTTGAATTATAGTTTTCAAAATTAAGCCTATTAAACAAATATTATCTATCATGCAAATCTCATACCCCGTCTCAAAACCCACACTTAGTTAGATTTTATGAAACTTATATTTAGTTTTATGTGTTCAGTCATGAACCTTATAAAAGTTCATAACTTATTAAACCCTTTTGGCCTCTTCCATATATTGCGTTCTCACGGCATCTTCATCGTGTCGTGGGAAGACATGGATGGCACCAACGTGTCCTAATCGAGTCGTGGGAGGGTGGTGTTGAGCAAAACGAGCCTCATGTGGGCCTTTTTTTTTCTCTCGTTATATATATAAATATGTGTGTGTGGTATATATATATATGGCAAAAGTGAATATAAGACCGTCTCATACCTAAGCTTAGGTATGGAATTCCTCATATGTCAATTTTTTATGGATGGGAGTAACTTTAATAACATGGTTTCATGATCACTAGTGAATTTGATTAATCCTAGGATTAACTTTTCGGACCCACTTGTCAACCTCATTTAATTTTATTTATTTATTTTATGTTATTTTTAAGCATCACTCATTTAGTTCTTGAATTCAAAATTATATTCATTGCTACACGTTACCCAATAAAATAAAAACCATACACAATAATCGATGAATAAACCAAATTAGCCAAAAAGAATTTGTTTAATGACAACCTAATCACTATTTTGGCATGAGGAAAGCACAGGGTGCATGTTATATGACATTATGGCTTAGGTCCATATGATTGATAGGCAATATAATATTTTTAAAACTGTATGTATATAACATGCGGATTTCATTAAATATATTTTTTAATTTTATCCATTGATTTTTATAAGTGTCATCATATTATAGTAAGAAGAATTTTTAAGCTAATGGGTTAAGATGATATATCATTATCCAGTCTCAAAATATCTATGTACCGAGCCTCTAAAATATTAAAAATCAAGAATAACCATATGTTTCCCGTCAAAATTTTCAATTTTATATTTCATCACCAAAGCTTTGTATTTTAAGATTTACGGTGCGTTGTTTAACTATGTGTTTTCTTTGGTCTGACGATAGCTGTTGGCATGTTAAAAATCCTGGTCTGAGTTCGAGTTTATGTCCATTTCGTTCTTTTTTTCCTAGTATATCATATAGTTAACAAAACTCACTTTTCCCAAAGTTTTCAATTTTGTATTTTACCAACAACGTTTTGTGCCTTAAGATTTATGGTGCATTATTTATCTATGTATTTTCTTTAGACTAGTGCTAGCGGTTGGCATGTTAAAGTTCTTGGTCCAGGTTCGAGTCTATATCTCTTCCGATTTTTTTCCCACAGTAGATTTTATAGTTAAAAATTGATCATAAATCAATGGGTAATGATCTCTACACAAAATATTTTTGTCATACACAAAAATGTATGCATTATATAGCTGTACAGTACAACTATATGATGTATATATATATTTTTGTATATAGCAAAAATATTTTGTGTAGGGATCATCTTCTTAAATCAATTGGTATCGTTATCATTCTCTTAGGTCCTCTATGCAAATCCTTTGAGCGAGAGTTTGAATCTTTCGAAACTTTTTTAGTTAACAAAACTCAATTTGCCTTACCATATTTTCCCCCCGATCAATAGCCGGGTATAATGTTAATTTAGTAAAATCCTATTTTCACAAACCCTTCAAAAGATAAACTATCCAAAATATTAAAATATTAACCACCCACCCATAAATTACGTGATATATTAGAATTACACTTTATTTTAATTATTTTCTTTCAAAAAAACAAGAAGGGCCCAATATATAATAATAAAACCTAACTAGGGTTAAATATTTGTTCAACCCTTCCCATATGAACGACGTGCCACAATTTTATACACGCGCAATTTATACTTTATCGGATTTATATTTCATATACAAACCCACCTTTTCCTTCATTTTTTTTTCTCTCTCTCAAATCCACACTATTTTTTCCCTCATTATTTCTTTGCTTCTGCTTACAGTTTTTCTTTTATACTTTTCATATATATAAATATAAATATTTTTTGTGTGTGTTTGTTATCTATTCAAGATTCTGATAAATAAATTTAAATATAGTGTGTGTGTGTTTGTGGGTGTGTTTTATTATGTTTCAAATTCGATTTAATTTGACCGAAAACATAGGCTTCTGTTATTTACATAAATCTCAAAATATATAAGTCTTGAAAATATTTTGTTTTTTGTTACAAAAAAATTGATTTTTTTTTGGAAGGAGTTATGAAAAAAGAAGTGAATATGGGAAGTGGTGATTGGAATGAAGAAGATAAAGAAATAGTTGCATCTGTATTAGGGCCAAAAGCATTTGATTTCTTGATATCTAGTTCTATATCTAATGAATGTTCATTATCTTCATTATCTAATGATGAACACCTTAATCATAAGCTTTCAGATCTTGTTGACAACCCAACCAACAATAACTTTAGTTGGAATTATGCTATTTTTTGGCAAATTTCTAGGCAGTCAAAAACAGGAGATTTAGTACTTGGTTGGGGAGACGGGTGTTGTCGGGAGCCAAAAGATATCGAACAACAGCAATACAACAACAACATATCTCGGTTGCAACAACAGCATGTTCTTTTGTTTGATGAAGAAAACCAACAAAGAATCCGAAAAAGGGTTCTTCAGAAGATCCATGTTTTGTTTGGTGGGTTGGATGAAGATAGTTATGCTTTTGGGTTAGATAAAGTTACTGAAACTGAAATGTTTTTTTTGATATCCATGTATTTTTCTTTTAGGAGATCCGAAGGGGGCCCGGGGAGATGTTTTTTCTCGGGCCGCCCTGTTTGGATCTCTGATCAGTTAGATTCGGGTTCCAATTATTGTTATAGGTCGTTTTTGGCGAAAAACGCGGGTATTCAGACTGTTGTTATGGTACCGACTGATGTCGGTGTGGTCGAGGTTGGATCTGTTTGTTCATTGATGGAAAACCCGAAAGTTATACAGTCGATTCGCGGGTCGTTTTCGGTTAATCCTGGGAACGTTATGGTTTCTGGTGGCGTATCAGCACCGATTGCAGTTACAAGGAAACCAAACAATGTTAAGGTTTCCAAGGTTTTTGGGCAGGATTTGAGTTCGAGTTTGAACCAGCCACAGTT
Organism: Asclepias incarnata; assembly: GCA_025447715.1. Classification (NCBI taxonomy): domain Eukaryota; kingdom Viridiplantae; phylum Streptophyta; class Magnoliopsida; order Gentianales; family Apocynaceae; genus Asclepias; species Asclepias incarnata. The sequence continues at coordinate 7,212 of JAOEHQ010048719.1, forward strand.
TAGGGAAAAGCTTGCGGTTCGTAAACCTGACGAACAGCAACAAAGAGTCCCTTTTTCAAACTGGGCCCAGTTCAACACACAAAATAAACCGGCTTCACAACTGCAGATTGATTTCACTGGCATTACTGAGTCCAAGGTTTCGGATGAATCTATGGGGAGGGAAGAAAGGGAAACCGAAAGTTTAGCTGTTGGAAACGACGAAAAACGTCCTCGAAAACGAGGGAGGAAACCGGCTAATGGGAGAGAGGAGCCTTTGAATCATGTAGAAGCGGAGAGACAGAGGAGGGAGAAGTTAAACCAAAGATTTTACGCGTTACGGGCCGTGGTGCCCAATATATCGAAGATGGACAAGGCATCGTTGTTAGGAGACGCGATAACTTACATTACCGATCTTCAGAAGAAGCTAAAGGAGATGGAATCCGAACGCCAATCACCAAGTAACAACAACAACAACAACAACCAAAGTTTAGAGAAAATCGAAGTCCAAACAGCCCAAAACGAAGTTATTGTCAGGGTAACAAGTCCATTAGATGCACATCCAGTGTCTAAAGTGATTCAAAAGTTTGAAGAGGCGAAAATTAGAGTGGTGGAATCAAAGATGAACGCGATAAACGACATGGTGTTTCACACATTCGTCGTCAAGTCTGAAGGACCCGAACAATTGACAAAGGAGAAGTTGATCTCTGCGTTTTCAAGAGAAACAAACTCGTCGTAACGAGATGGTAAAAAGAGCTAGTTTAATACGCGATTAGTCTTAGTAACGCTTAATCGCGCTTCTTTTTGAGGGTTTTTTATATACATTTTACTAAGTTTAAATGTAGAAAAATAATTAGTATGTGAAGATTTTAGATATGTATGTTGGTTTCCTTATGAAATATATTCGTCATTTGTTATATTTAGGAGTTTTTAGTCTCTTGTGTTTGAATATGAATTTTGTCAAATTTGTGTTATGAAAATGAGTTTGAATTGTGGAAGGTAATCGGGTGCACCAAATTTGTGCAACAAAATATTATGCACATAAATTTGAATGATTAAAAGTTTGTGGTTGTAAAAGTGAAATTTCTATTTCGAGGTCAAAGGGGAATACTAGAAAACATTGGGTGGTTGTTTTTTAAAGATAGATAATGTGATATGTACCTTTGATGGAAAAGTACAAAATGCTCACATGCTTAAAATGCTTATCACATTGCCCTCCCAATAAAGCAGCTGCAATTCTTAACTAATATATATCTATACTACTAATTTAATACTGTATAAGGCCATCTCCAATGGAGAATACAGTTTATCCAAGCAAACTGGCCGCTTCAACAACATGTCAGCAAACTGTTCCAACACATTGAACCAACAAACTGAACTTATTTTGCTTCCAACCCAGTATACTGAAACTCAGTTTGCCCATGCCACATCATCATCCATATTAAATTAAATAATACACTATTATATAAATATATATATATAATGGTGGCATACTGAAATGCCAATTTGTTGGGCAACAAACTGGGGTGGCAAACTGATGGGCATACTGAAGCTCCAATGGTGGCATACTGAAACTTCAGTATGCATACTGGTGGGCATACCACCATTGAAGATGGCCTAAGGTATCAAATTTAAAGGTGTTGGGTTAAAAGGAAAAAATAAAGGTGATGGTAGTGAGAAATTGATGTTAACGTGTAAAAAAAAGTCTAGATAATGGGGTGAAGGGTTAAAGATGTTCCAAGTACAACCAGATACTAAATTTTTTTTTATTAATTCATCTATATACTTATAACAATTTACATGACCATTTATATAATGGTTGAAACGAACTAATTCTATGTAACTAATTATATATATGTAGCATGACTAAAAGAAACAATGTAAAGTCTATATGGCATATTGAACTCCGACAGTTTATCAGATGTCATACCAAATATCACGATTTATTTTGGCACACACAAAGGAGGCGCACAAGTACAACCTTGGAACCATAGCTTGTCCATCTTTCGAAAACTTTTTTCCATCAAAATTAAACCATTTGACCAACAAATATATATATACACTAATACACACAGAAATAAACATAAAAATAATAAAGTAATAATCACTCAACGCCTAAAACGAATAATATTTCAATAGTGAAACATGATGAGTTAGATTACTCGATCTAGCACATATATAACATATCCATTTGACCTTCATCGAGTTGAACAATATGATATACATCAACAATGAATTGAAAGAGTGACAACTAAAAATTCTTTAACTAAAAATTGAACAATGTAGTGGTTTTTGAGATACATTTACAAACTAGCTTGTTTTAATTAGACAACAAAATGTTCATACATATATATATGCTTCCAAATAACCATGAATTAATTACTAAACTAAAAAGGTATTACTGTATAAAAAATGATATATATCTATAAAGTATAAACCATATGCTTAAATCATGCCTAATAAGAAGATCAAGACACATATTTAGATTGAGAGCGAAGATAAAGAAAAAGAACGAGTGAAATTCACATGTTTAACAAATTAAATAAATTTAACATATTTAGTCCCGTAAATTTTATACCTGTATAACATTCCTGTATAAAAGCTGAATTATTATTACCTATGGGCCAAACTTTAGGTAATACACTTGTAACTAAGTTTAACAAAAGAGATATTAATATATATTTTATATAATTAAATAGGGTAAATTACATTTTTCGTCCCTGAACTTGGTCATTTTTGCACTTTCAGGACCTAAAGTCGAGAAATTATAAATTAAATCCTAAAGTTGGCTTTTTTTTTTGCAATCGAAGGACAAGGGCTAACTCTGTTACCCAATCCGCCGTTAACCTCCCCACGTGAGATACACGTGGGGG
>JAOEHQ010048720.1:0-10059 GCA_025447715.1 Asclepias incarnata
ACAAATATTAAAAAATTGGTATGTGAGGGGTTCTATACCTAGCTTGGGTACATGACAACCACACACTCACTTTTCCCATATATATATATATATATATATATATATATAATAGTTAATTATTTCATACGAGCTATTCAAAACTATTAATATAATAATAATTTTAAAAAAAGTCTCACTAATTTACAATTTTTATGTCTTCCATCACTAATTTACATTTTTTGTCTTTCATAAAATAAAAAATCTTACTAAATACTTAAGTTAAATATAATTGTTACACTTTCTAGCCTTCAATTTGAAATTTTTTTTTAAATTTTCACCATTTAATTAATTAAAAATTTTCTAACATATTATTAATAACTCTTTTTTTCATAAAAAAATTAAAAATATATGTTAACTTACATTTTCAACGAGTATATAAATCAGAAATATCATTATATACAAACTATTCTAAAACATTTAATATAGTTATTTTAACCTACTGATGTTTGAAAACTTTTAATTATATAGTAGTTTAACATGTAGTCATTTAACATGTAATAGGACTCATCTAATCCACATGAAGTTCATAACGAAATATTAATTTTTATAATATTTTTAAAATGTAATGTTTTATATCTGTCCGTGTATATATACACGGACCAAAAATCTAGTCAACTTATTATACGTTAAGTTATTTTTAACAAAACAAGTCATAATATTTTCTCCACTATTAAACCATAATCAAATTGTTGGAAAACACTAATGAATAACATTTACTCCCGACGTACATAAGAATAATGACTCCTAAAAAGTAGAAACGAAGGTTTCCTTATAGATAAGAAAAACTAAATATAAAAAATAAAAAGAAAAAGAATTATGCAATTTCTGGGTTCGGCCACTAAACTAAGTGATGGACACGTGTTATAAATTTGCGGCATGAAGATGATCTGGATAAGGTTCAACTTCAAACTGGGTACGTAACTATATCCTCTGGGATTTTAACTTCCGTTGGTCCACTAAATCAAGTTGACAAATTATATTCAAATCGGTTGTTTGTCTCCAGATGATAATTTGATATATCTTTCAAGATATTTTCTGATAAAATCAACTAAATAAAAAACAAATACTATGTTATGGTCCAATATAAGAGAATAACATTACATCTTATAGAACACTATATGAGTAATTTCTAATCTATTTTTATAGTTTTTCATAAACAATGTGATATTGAACCTTGATATTCATCGACTCCTCAACGTGGAAGCCTACTACTAATCCTCTCTCATCATGAACAATGTGATATTTTTATAGTCTCATGTCTCTTTTAATATACATATCGTTGGTGCATATTAGGCATTTTTGATTTACTATAAAACATTTTTTAAGTTTTGATGATGTCTAACAACATATGAGATGATGGTAAAATGATATAAATATTGATTAAAGCATGTATACGTTATTTCCAAGCTAAAAACCGCAAATATCAAATTTGAGCAAAATGTAGCATCTGATGAAGCACGAACGCAGGCACGGTCGACCGTGCTCTGCATCCGCAGTCCTCTGTTTTGGGCCGCACGTTTGTTTGGCCACCGTTCGACGTTTCCAAGACCTGAAACTTTCAGAACATATTTATTACAACATATCTAGGCATTCTATTTTGTTAGATTTTGCATTTGATCACTTTGAGTTTTTCACACATTTTGGCCAAAATTTTTTCTAAGTATTGGAAAGTCAAACATGGTCAATAGGTTAGGTCAACAAAAGTAAAATAAATTTAATGTTCAAAATGTCTGGAAATAAAAGGAGAAAAGCTTAGAGAGGGCTTATCTTTTTCCTCTTAACCCACATGAACTTTCATCTTCTTAAGAATTCTCCATAAGAGGAAAATCATCATATCAATTTTCAAATCACTTTTGAATTACTCATCTAAGATGGAAAACCTGGAAAATATGAAGAAAAAAAAAAGTGATATACACTTTGTTCTATGTTCTCATATGATCTCTCCATTTTCAAAAATCCACCAAATTAGGTAAGAATCTTTTGTTCTTTCCAAATCTTATTTCTATATACTAATAGCAATGGAAAGATGCTTGGATTTGATTTGACCTTACTTGAACGGATTGAAACTTTTGTGAAAAACAAGGTTGAAAAGTAGATCTGCAGAAAGCACGGCCGTTGAGCACGGCTGCTCAGCGTCCGTTCGTGCTAACGGCAGTTTTTTCCATCTTTCTATAAACTCCAACCTTTGTTACAATTATTCCTTACCTCTTATAAAGCAAATACCTACTGTGAATCAAAGTGATCAATAGCATAATACTTTCAACCTAAGAAAATTAGCAAGAGAGATTGTAGTGAGGAATACTTGTGAGTGTTTTTATTACTACAATTGTTTAATGTTCATACTAGTGAGTATGAAAATTGTGTGTTGAAGTTCTAGTGGTTAGGATTTCATACAATCTCTAGTGGTTAGAGATTTTGGTGATTACTCTTGAAGTGTCAAGAAGTTGGTTTAATCCTAGTGGTTAGGATTGGTATGGTATTTTCGGACTCTCCACCGGTTTTGGAGGCTATAGTGCTACAAATTCTCGATTCGTGAATCAGGGAGTGGATTACGGTGAATTCGTTAACATTCACCCGAACCGCTATATATTGTTGTGTTCATTAGTGTGGTGATATCTTTCTTACTCAATCTCTTTACTTATTTCAATTCATTATACTTGCTAACTTGCATATTATCTTTTAGTTTCAAGTTTTGCACAAACAAGGTTCCAACAAATTGTTTTCAACATAAGTATTCAAAAAGAAGCAAAAATTGGTATAATCTATTCACCCTTCTAGATTACACTTACACATATATCGTATGGAAATAAACTGCGGTTGAGGGAAACACCCAAGAGACGTATAAAAGCAAAGACAGAAAATATGGTATGTTTTATTTCGAACAAAAAGTATGGATTTGAAGTAGGTAACTATAACAAACAAATTTGAAGTAAAGGTTAATGAATTACTTTATAAAAACATAAACTAAGAAGGCAATGTCATATGTTAAATTGGGTCCTATGAACATTGCATATCATGTAGATTAAATTAAATGTGGTCTAAAGTCACGTATAATTGGCACATGGGATTGGAAATCCTTAATTACCAAAGTTGTGAATCTAAAGTTGTGAATGGGGTGCTGGAAAACCACCATCAACAATAACCGATTTCCTTGTTTGAGAATAAAGGAGGGGCATCTTTTGGGTGTGACGTTTAACCTTTGTATTACATATATCCATTTAAAAAAGTTCTTTATCATTATATCATATCACAAAGAAGAGATGTCGTAGACTGATCACACTATTATGAAAGTGTTACGCCATCATTGCCATAATCAAAATGAGTACGCAAATCTATATATAGCAGATCTAATCAAAATGCTAAATACAAGTTAAAAACAAAATTGTATATATTAAGGTCTCTTCCTATCATACTGTCATCTTCCCCTCATCTTCACTGTCATATCAGCTTTCTCACTCTAAGACACACCCAAAAACTACCCCCTCCCTATCATACATTCATCCTCATTTAAAAAGTTATAAACCCACATACACATACACACATCCGGTCCCACACACACCTCTTCTTTCCTCATCGTTATTTGGATGAGACACGATGATGACCAAGCTAAGATGAGCCCGTGCCTATCTCATCCTCAACGATGAGCAAGATGATGAGGCCACGATGAGGCCTTAGGGACCGGCCTAATAATGTATTTTATAACAATAACAATGCATCTAGAGTGAAAGGCATATACAATATGGCAATACTATTAAGTAAAGTGATGGTAACAAAAAATAATCATCATATCTATCAAGTATTGTTAATCTAAATAATCTTTGATTAACGTATTTAATTATATCTATATTACTATATAAAAGTTCTACTATTGAAAAGTTAGAAATTTTCTATATGCGAAATTATCATTCTACTCTTAATGAATTAATTTACACCATCAGTCTTTTATCTTCTAAAATATCTCCACTACCCCCTTTACGTCAATTTCCTTTACATCAATTACCTACAACACTCAACGCCGCCGCCGCCGCCACCACCAGTCGACGTCATCACCACCAGTTGATGTCACCACCACACCGTCACCGTCACCGCCGTATTACGCGGGTATCCCTTTAGTCTATATTTATATCTATAAACAAACCACAGTAACCAACCACATAATGTTTCATTCACCACCAATAATATTTTGTTGCAAAAATCACCACATTACTAAAACAAAAACAAAATGAAAAGAAAATAGAAAGATGTTAGAATGGATGTACACATTATTATCATAAATGTAATTTAATGGAAATGAGGTATTTGGTTGAATCCAGATCCTGTGATCTATTTATGATGGCAACCAGATAAACAATCATACTTTGTTTAGGATATCAAATTGATATCATTTCTTCCCTTAAATTGCCATATTCAATTGGGTCTTTTGATATATATATATCTAACAAGGAAATCATGAATTCCAAGATTGATGAATTTGAAAGCCTACCCATGTTAATGCCTTGTGGGATGAAATTTCAGACTTTGTGCTAAAGAAAGTATGTGATTATTTCTGTAAATCTTGAATTTTTTTTTCATGCATGTTGTGTTATTATGCTCAACGTTACGATATTATGATTATTGGACGGTATATCAAATTTGTAAAAATCCGTCCGATGATCATAATAGCGTGTTGTGTCATTATTTTTTGTGTAGAGAAATGGCAACTCCAGTTGAACCACCAGGTGGGATAAGATCACAAGGGAAACATTACTTTTCCATATGGCAAGCGTTATTTGAACTTGATACAAAATACATTCCCATAAAACCGATTGGCCGTGGTTCATATGGTATTGTGTGTTCTTCTATCAATCGACAAACCAATGAAAAGGTTGCTATAAAAAAGATACACAATATATTCGACAACCATACCGACGCTTTGAGGACTTTACGTGAACTTAAACTTCTTCGTCATCTTCGACATGAAAATGTTATATGTCTAAAAGATATCATGGTGCCGATGCATAGAACAAGTTTCAAAGATGTTTATTTGGTTTATGAGCTTATGGACACTGATTTGCATCAGATTATTAAGTCATCTCAGTCACTTTCGAACGACCATTGCCAATATTTTCTCTTTCAGGTATGCACAAGTACTAATATGTTTCTAGCTAAGCAAGTGTTTTGAAATTGTGTTATGGAACTGATGTACTGATTATTTTGAATTGAAGTTGGATAAACAGATTACTTTTTACATAATTTGAGACACTTTTACTTCCATTTTTAGGAGTGTCCCATTTTTTCTAATGAAAGTATGTGAAATACGAATCGTGAGTATTCAAACCATCTGCCTTTCTTTGATAGTTATTGAAAGGCCTGAAGTATCTTCACTCTGCAAACATTCTCCACCGTGACTTGAAGCCTGGGAACCTACTTATCAATGCAAATTGCGACCTAAAGATTTGTGATTTTGGGTTAGCCCGTACAAATAGTGGTAAAGATCAATTCATGACCGAGTATGTGGTTACACGTTGGTATAGGGCACCTGAGATTCTTCTTTGTTGTGAAAACTATGGTACCTCAATTGATGTTTGGTCTGTAGGGTGCATATTTGCTGAACTATTAGGGAGAAAACCATTGTTCCCGGGTACCGAATGTTTAAATCAACTAAAGCTGATTATCAACACCCTTGGAAGCCAAACGGAGAATGATATCGAGTTTATTGATAATCAAAAGGCAAGAAAGTTCATAAAGTCGTTACCTTTTACACCCGCGACTTCATTTTCTGACCTTTATCCTCAGGCTCAGCCAGTCGCGATTGATTTGTTGCAAAAGATGTTAGTGTTTGATCCTTCGAAGAGAATTAGTGTGAATGAGGCACTTCATCATCCTTATATGTCTTCCCTTTATAGTTCAGATATGGATCCACCTGTTGAAGTTAGAGTAGATTTCACACTTGATGAAGATTTAAGAGAAGAGGTGATAAGGGAGATGATATGGAAAGAGATGCTTCATTATCATCCTGAATTTAACGTTGTTTCTATGTCACAGGAAAACTAGTGTCTCGAGTCCTGCTATTTTCGGGCTTGAAGTGTTCTTCATTTTCTGGTTTTTTTTCCTACTTTTCTTGTGATTTGCAGTCTTGTAGACTGTATACAAATAGTTTCTTCTTATCCGGATCTAAAATTGTGGCTTAGTTAGACTTGAGAATGGGGCAGTTTGATGTTATGAGTCTTAAGCCCTCTCTAGTTGGTTGTAACTCTAGCCTGAACTTGTAAAACCTTTTCGCCAGAGAGTATTTCGTGTTTAATGTATTACATCTCAGGTATTATGCTTCACTTCAATAGAGAACACCCAATAATGGTGGATATTAATCTGCATATTAATCTCCCCATAACGTACCTCTATGATAGTTAATTAAGCAGTTACAAGTGTTGGTCTCCATGAGCCACCAAAACCACGTTCAAAACTGTCAGTGAATTGATCAGGGTAGTTATAGATTATGGGCAATAATCCAGCTAACTCAGTGATGATCATGAGCACTAATCCAACGAACTCAGTGATCAACTTGCGCTACAACAAAAACAACAAAAAAAAGTAACGAAAACCTATTGCAAGGACATGAATGTCCTCACTATAGGTCACTAAACGATAAAAAAGAGGTTTTTTGTTAAAAAAAATTTCCTGCAGTCTTGACAGATTTTATCCACATTTACACGCAAAGATACATACGAGGGATGGACTGGGTAAAATGTTGCATAAATTCCGCGTAAACATTGTAAGTTATTGTCATCACTTCTACTGAACGATGGTGCTTTAGATCTTTAGTCGGGCAAGACTTCAGTTATAGATTAACGAGTCTTCTGTCTTCTTTCTTAGATTTCGACCTTCAGGACAAAGCTTCAGCTATATGTTGACCTTGATCTGAAGTGGTGTGCGGGAACATCAGATTTACTATACATGTATATTGTTCTTAACATCAAGTTTTATAGAAAAGTCATTTAGTCCATATTTAGACTTACAACATGCATATTTGTTATTTCAGGTTTGCACTAAAAGTGAGATTAATTATGAGTCCTCTTTAGTGAGATTAATTATGAGTCCTCTAATTCTTAGTATTAGCTTTTTCTTTCTTACTTTTAATGTATTGATTACGTAGTATAAAGTTATAAACATATTATTAACAAAAAATAACTTTGTTTGTCAATTGTTAACTTATTTATCTAGCCGGCCCATCTTCAGATTAATTCTTAATTATGACTAATTGATATTAGCTAAATTATGCATATTTGGTATGACTATTTGTTAGCTAATATCCTTTATTTGTTTGTATTTTAAGTCCAATTTATATGTTTTTAGTTACTTATTAGTTGCATAAGCAATTTTTTGTAGGTCCATTGAGTGATTTAGATGCTTATGGAGCTATTTAGGAGCTAAAACGGATAAAAACGGCTTAAAGTAGTATACAAGTAATGCAGTCATGTTCGGGTTTAGTTCATGACAAAATTGAAATTTTTGGTCCAGTTGACTGCTTCGACCCACCAACCGAGTCAATCCCTTTTCTCTTGAAAGCTGTGATCGTGCAACCACACCAAAATGCCAGTCACACATGATTATTTATTTTTGGGTAGAAATCACTTGCTGCCATATTTTCATTTTTTATTGACTTGGGCACGCAAGACTACAACACACCCACATATTCATTTTTGTTTTTGGAACTTTTGTCTTCAATTTTAAATGTGAATGGGTCCTGCTTTTTCTTGTCTTTCTTCTTGGTCCAGCCGAGCCCACCCCCATAAGCCCAAAGAAAAAGAAAACACTTACATGATTATTTTGTTTTGAGAAGTGAGGAGCGGCAGAAACGGGGGGATTCATTTGTTTTTTCTCTGGTGGTTCCTATTACATGATTATGATGAATCTTATTTAGTGGTGACAATGTTTAATTGATGGTTGAAAACTATGATTTGGAAAATTGTTCGACTTTTAGGGTCAAACTTTGATTAGTCAATGAATTAGGATAACATGATATGTATGAGTGTTTTGCAATTGAACGGTTTAATGGACTTGTATATGTTAGTGATTATTCACCATGGTGTTTATGAACGTAAAATCATATGTTACCTTTGGAGTTGATTAATTAAATAAGATTTAAAAATTAATAAGTTGTAATTGCATTAAAAGATGAACGTCAACATGTTTTACAATTTGTTAGTTTGGATTGGATACATAAAGGGACACCAACTTGTATTTTGATCCAAGCCTCTTGAGTAGATGGTAATGGAGAATACTTGTGAACGCAATACTCATTTCCATTGTTTTTAGTGGTTTAAGTGTCTAAGTCTTTTACCGTAGATGACCGTCTAGGTAAATGAGTTGGATAATTTAGTCACGTCATTTCTTAAGTAAATGTCGATATTTTCAAGTCATAATTAATCAATCGGCTTATATTATTTATTTTATTCAACCATGGTCACCATGAGATGGGAGGATTCCGCCTAGCTATACACTTGTGTGGATTATTGATTGCATGTTTGCTTTTGTTTCTTTCTTAGTTTAATTGCCACTTGCATTTTTAGTTTTTTTTAGTTTAAAATTAACCTTATAAAAATCCTTTTTATAAATTAACAAAGTGCATTGCATTTCCATTTAGTTTGCATAAAATTTTCAATTCGCCGCCTCCTTGTCGACATTTGAGTCATACTTGCCATCCATTCCGTATCTTTTTCCACATCCCTTTCATTGACCGTGACCCGTTGACTTTTCAACGATGTTTTCGGGTCTCGTCAACATATAATATCCTTAATGAAGTTGTTATGTTTGCTATGTTTTCATTTATTATTTACCGGTATCGAAACCGATTTCACCAAATCTCTAAAACCGATTACAATACGTTTTTATTTGTTTTTTGCTTTCTACAATTAATTGTATAAAGTTATTATGTTTGTTATGTTTTCATTTATTATTTACCTTTCACAAGGGTTATGTAATTATTGGTATATGTTATATTGACATATGATTATTGGTGGCTACCAACTTGGTTTTTTCAATGTCCTCTTCTGTTTTTGTTTTCGGTTATGTTTTATGGCCTTTCTTTTGTATTATGTTTTTAAATTAACTTACTATGTTTTTATTTATTGTTTGCACCATATAATTCCAATAATTGTTATATTTTATGTTTGTTTGTAACAATATATATGAAAAGTTAACATATGTGTTACACAAATAATTGTTATATCATCTTGTTATATGATTATTGGTACAACTATATATGAAGATTTAACATATGGGTTATGTATATACGTACTTACATGTTATTTACCTTTTTCGTATAAATATCTTTAAACAGAATATAAAGTCAAATACTTTTGTTGTAACATCAAACATGATCGCCCTATTATGTGTTCATATTATCTCTTTTAATGACGCTACGAGTCAGGTAGTTGGCTGAGTTACGTGGTTGCCTGCGTGGTTTTTATGGTTTTTCTATTTTTAGTTATGGTTTGCGTTTATTTTTTTTGGCTTATGCTTTTTACAATGTATCGTATAAAGTTAATATGTTGTCTATGTTTTCATTTGTCTTTTGCTTTCGACAGTGAATTGTATAAAGTTTTTATATTTTCATTTTTATTTTGTATTCTACATATAATTGTATAATGGTACTACCTTTTCATTTGTTTTTTTATTTTTGCTCTAGGTTTTCGGTTTTAGTTTCAGGTTATACTTTTAAATAAAGTAGCTACACTTTTTTGTTAGGTTAAACATTTTTTTAACTATATTTATATATTATTTTTATTTTGGCTGCATATTATGTTAGTAAAAGACTTATAGTAAGTCATTACATCATTGTTATTCAAATATCATTATTTGTATTAATATAACTAGGGATGGCAAAAAAAACCCGAACCCGATGGAGAAACCCAATATCCGAAAAATTCGGGTCGGATCGGGGCAAGCTTATCGGGTAACGGGCCGGGTTTCGGGGCAATTATCGGGTTTTATTTCGGGTTTCGGGGCAGGGAACGGGGCATGCCTACCCCGACCCGACCC
>JAOEHQ010048721.1:0-10058 GCA_025447715.1 Asclepias incarnata
CTTGTTGCAAGGGGCATCCATAATTCTTAAAATCTCACATATGCTACATGCAACTAAGATGTTCACATTCATATCAGGATGGCCCGTCAGTTCTTTAGCAAACAATGCCTCGGTTACAGGAAGCATTGGATATCCCCATGTTTTAAACAGGCGTGATCGTCTTTGGACCTTAATTAGTAATAATAATAAAACAAGTCGTGAAACGAAACAACTCAAAGACCATGGTAATTTGTTGTCGGCCATGAAGTGTTAGGTTCACGTTGCATTGAGCGAGTACATACTATTATTTTTGTTAGGTTAATAGTACCATATTGTGGTGATGTGACAAAGTTTATTTTTATTTTTATTTTTTTTGTGATCAGGGGACACTCTTCGGTGGTCACAACAAATTAAAACATGAATAACTTAATTAAACAAGTAGTTAAATCATATAATGAAAAAAGACTAACATGAAGAATGTTGAGAAGCTCCGGATTTGAAGAATTAAACGTATATGTTAAAAGAATTAATCAATATTTCCTTTTTAAAAGTATTGTTGATGAAAAGTTATACATTGCACACACACTTTTCATGATACAATTCCAAACATCCCTGGTCAGGAAAGATGGTACGGTCAAACGTACGTACGATTTACAAAATCATGATAGTACTCCAGAAAATCAAATAATGGAATATCAGTTTGTTTGAATAGTCAGTAAAAAAACAGTACTCTTTAGTTCTTCTGTTTTCTCATAAAGTAATCAAGACTACATTTCATTTCCTATATATATATCTCTATATATAGCTATATCCATACCATCTCCACTTTCTCAACCACAACAACACACACATCGTCCAGCCTAATGAATGAGGGAGAAGATCCATTGCGTTTCATCACGGAAGCTCTTGCTTCCATTTACGTAACTTTTGGATCAGCTCCTAATGAAGAAGAAGAAGAAGAAGTAGAAGATAATGATGATGAAGAAGATGAAGATGAAGAAGAAGAAGAAGATGGAGATGGAGATGGAGATGAAGATGGAGATCATGGAGATGGAGATGGAGATGGAGAAGAAGAAGAAGGAGAAGGAGAAGGAGATGGAGATGGAGATGGAGATGGAGATTGTTAGATCATGTAATTTTAGTGAAATAATGATGTTTAGATTTTAATTTAGTGATTGAAATGTATTTGTTTAGTTAATGGAGGGGGAAAATATGTAATTTAGGCTCTAGTATAAATATCCCCCTCCTCCTCCTTTTTATGTAGGAACCTCATAAGCTTATTTTGTATTTCAATAGAAAAAGAGGTATTCTCTCTAAAAAGAGGTATTCCCTCACCAAATACCAGCTTTCCTTCAAAGTCCAAATACCAGCTTTCCTTCATTCCCACCACACTCACTTATCACACATGGAATCCTAGTATTTGCTTTAACAATTGGTATCAGAGCGAAATCACCTTGGTGATCGATCCCTATCCATACACATCTGATCGATCTCTGTTCTCCAGATTAATCATTACCCGTTTTTCCATTTGAATTCTTATGTTGTAAAACCGGTTTTCTCTCTTTGTTATATTTCCATTACCGGTTTTCCATTTGAATGTGATGTATTAAAACCGGTTTTCCAAACATTTGCTGTTTGAATATTTCTGTTTTCACTTAGCTCGTATACCTTTTCTTTACCGGTTTTCCCTCGTTCATACTTTCCTTGACACAAACCAGTATTCACTTAACACAATTTTCCTTCAGAAAACAGGTTTTCCTGCCAAGAAAACCAGTTTTTGAATACAGTTTTTCCTTCAGCTTGAATACCGTTTTTCTTTGATTTTGAATACCGTTTTTCCAGCTCTTTGAATACCGTTTTTTTTGTGTTTCCAACTCGAACTCTTCCATTTTGATTTCGTAAAAACCGGTATTCCATTTCTTGAAAACCAGTTTTTGAACTTCCTAATAAAACCGGTTTTTCAGCATTGATTATACTCTGTTTGCTCGATTTAGTTGTGTTGTTTGTGTGGAATTCGAAAACTAATACAGGTTTATACCAAAACCGGTATTTGTATTGTTCTCATTTGATTTCACAAACACGAAATTTTGCATTTTCTTTTTCTGAAAACCGGTTTTCATCACCTAAAAACAGGTTTTCGTTTTCTAAGTCAAAAACAGGTTTTCCTTACTTCACCAAAAACAGGTTTTCCTTACTTCACCAAAAACAGGTTTTCATTACTTCGCTAAAAACAGGTTTTCGTTTTCTAAGTCAAAAACAGGTTTTTCTTACTTCACCAAAAACAGGTTTTCATTATTTCGCCAAAAACAGGTTTTCAATACTTCCCAAAAACAGGTTTTCCTTACTTCACCAAAAACAGGTTTTCATTACTTCACCAAAAACAGGTTTTCATTACTTCAAAAACTGGTTTTCCAATCTTATTTAACTAATGCTCCAAAACCGGTTTTCCTCATAAGCTTAAAGTATAAAAGTTGACTACTTGTTAAGCTTGAATACCTTAACAAAGTCAAATACAACTAAGTTAAACCAAACACCAGAGCTGCTTAATTAAGTCCTTGTAGTGTGAACACAATAAAGAAACCAAGTACAATATCTAAGTATGCTTAGACTGCTCGTAATTCCAAAAATAACCATTACGGATACAAAACCGTAAGCTAGTAAACTTCCAGATATGCACTCACACCTATCTTTATTTGTAGTCAACCTTTGTGAGATAAAAACTTATAATTGTTTTATTAACCAATTATAAAATTATAAACTAGAATACTAAATGTTTAAGCAAAAGTTATCGCTTAGGTACGGGGTCAGGCTTGCTGAGGAAAAGAGGTATGAAATGATGATAGTTCGTTGGCAGTTTCCTTCCGGTGTAGGAACCAAGTCCACGCCACCAACTATCTAGAGTGAGAGAGTAGTGCTTGCCCCTTTGTAGAGGTTTGATAGGGGTATTTATAGTAGTCGGTGGAGAGCTCAAAGGCAGATGCCAAGCTGTCCTGTGGTCCTTGTACGACTCTCCAATGAGCATGAAGTAATTCTTTTGTCTGGTAGTGGATCGTGGTTGTACAATCTCGTACAAGCTTGTCTGTACCTGTGTACTTTAGACGGAGGTTTCCGTCGTCGTCTATGCTCCGTCCGGAGGCTGTATTAGACTCCGCTCAAAACTCTAGTCTTGACCTGGGTTCGCGAGTGGTCGCTATTGCCTACTAGTCATCGTGAGCCATTAGCATGGTGCGCTATCATTAAAATACCTCACACGATAAAACTTCGAACAAATAAGAAACTCAAACAACCCTCCATATATATAGCGAATCGAACAGGAAAAAAACAAGCGAAGAATATACCAAATACTTTGTTTATTAGCGTATTTGTTTGTTTAATATAAATCGTGTATCATATTCACAGGTCTTTGTGATTGAAATGCTTCAAGATAAGAGTAAAACCAAAAAGTCATGAAGTTACGGTTTTTATTGGAATGGAAGTCATCAAGTTACTATATTTCCCACGCGGCCGACTCTCATTCGTTGACTTTAATTAGTCAAATATAAAAGCCGCAAATATTTAAAAAATAAAACTCCTAGTTAGGCATAAACCCAGATAAATTAATATAATCACACATCCGTAATCCACTTCACCTATATATCAAATCTCCTGTTCCTTTCCCTTCCCATTCATTCATCACCTTTAATCTCTTTTCGATTCCAACTTCATAAAAATGATTTCCTTTTTATTCTTTATAGTTTTCTTTTCTGTAGTTGTTTCGGGAGATGAAAATGCTCGAATTTTTAATGACCGGGCTTCTCTTCTCACGTTCTTTCCTGGGTCACTTCTGACCCCGGAAATGTTCTCCAAAACTGGAGTAATTCTTCCACGGTCCATGTTTGTAATTGGACCGGTATCACTTGTAATGAAAATCTTGATTCTGTTCTTGAGGTTGATCTTAGTGGAGCTTCGCTTCATGGTACTATATCTCCTGTC
The DNA here is from genome assembly GCA_025447715.1 of Asclepias incarnata. NCBI lineage: Eukaryota > Viridiplantae > Streptophyta > Magnoliopsida > Gentianales > Apocynaceae > Asclepias > Asclepias incarnata. Next base: position 3,952 of record JAOEHQ010048721.1, read on the forward strand.
ATTTCTAAACTTTCTCGTTTAACGGTTTTGGATCTTTCTAGAAATTTCTTCGAGGGTCGCATTCCTAGAGAGCTCGGGTATCTTTCCGGGCTTAAAGAACTAAGCTTGTCCTCGAATCTTTTAAGAGGGAAGATCCCCTTGGAGATAGGATTCCTTAATGAGTTACTATATCTTGATTTGGGAAGTAATAAGCTCGTTGGTGATATCCCAAAGACACTTTTTTGTAATGGCTCGTCATCTTTGGAGTATGTCGATATCTCGAATAATTCCTTAAGTGGCCCGATTCCTTTGAATGAAGAATGTGATGTTAAAATGCTACGTTTTCTTCTTGTTTGGTCGAACCAACTTTCGGGTAGGATTCCACAAGCACTTGCAAACTCATCGAAGCTAAAATGGATTGACTTTGAGTCAAATTTTTTCGAAGGGGAGTTACCATTTGAGATTGTGAAAAACTTGTCGAATTTGCAGTTTGTTTATTTGTCATACAACAATTTTTCAGGTCCTCTTGATAAGTTTTTTTCAGGTTTAACTAATTCTCCACATTTACAAGAACTCCAGTTAGCCGGAAACCAATTGTCGGGAAAGATTCCTGATGTTATCGGGAATCTTTCCAAAAGTCTGGTCCAGTTAAATCTGGATGGCAATCAGATATCCGGAGGCATTCCTCCGAATATCAGTAATCTTCTAAACCTCACCCTTCTCAACTTGTCAAGAAACTACCTAATGGGAACGATCCCGAGGGAACTTTGCCAAATGGCAAAACTCGAACGGCTGATAATATGCTATCAGGAGAAATCCCGTGGGCTTTTGGAAACGTTTCCAAGTTGGGTCTGCTAGATTTATCCAAAAATAGACTTTCTAACTCGATTCCCGACACTTTCTCTAGCCTTTCGCAGTTACGAAAGCTCTTGCTTCATAACAATAGGCTCGTGGGAACGATTCCCACGAGTCTTGCACAATGTGTAAACTTAGAGATTCTTGATCTTTCTTACAACCAAATCTCAGGCTCGATTCCCACGGAATTTGCTAGATTGAGCACATTAAAGTTGTACTTAAACATCTCAAACAATCTCCTGAATGGACCTTTACCACGAGAGCTTAGCAAAATGAACATGGTTCTTGCCATGGATTTATCAGCAAACAACTTTTCTGGCGAAATTCCGGCACAACTCGGAAGCTGCATTGCACTAGAGCTCCTGAATCTCTCTAGAAACGCTCTCGAAGGTCCTCTTCCAGATTCGATTGGGAAGTTACCATTTCTTGAAACCTTTGATGTTTCATTCAACAGATTATCCCGAAAGATTCCAGAAACTTTTCAGACATCTTTAACATTGAAACAACTCAACTTCTCGTTTAATAACTTCTCTGGGAACGCGTCGTTTTCATTTCTTAATATCGATTCGTTTCGTGGGAATCCTGGACTTTGCAGTAGTTCCATCAGAGGGATGCCAAGCTGCAAGAACACGAAGAAAAAACGCTCCATTCGGTTGCCAGTTTTGTTTGCTCTATTAGCCATTGCCATCTTACTGTCCATGATTCCCATTGTTCTGAAGTCGAAATCAAAAAAGAAAATTTCGAAAATATTTAGTAGGAAAGTTGTATATGAAGAAGACGAACATGAAAGAAAAGAACAAAACTATCCAAAAATATCTCATCATGAACTCATGGAAGCAACAGGGGGTTTTAGTAGCTCGAGTTTGATCGGATCAGGCCAATTTGGACAAGTTTATAAAGGAACTCTCAAAGACAACACAAAGATTGCGGTGAAGGTTATATCAGATGCAAAAACGACGGTAATCTCAAGGAGTTTCAGTAGAGAATGTGAAGTTTTGAGGAATACTAGGCACAGGAATTTGATACGGATCATCACAATTTGTAGCAGACCCGATTTCAAGGCTCTCGTTCTGCCTTTAATGCAGAACGGGAGCCTTGATGACCTTTTGTACCCAAGGGATGGGCCAACCCGTGTGAACTTGGTACAGATAGTTAAAATTTTAAGCGATGTGGCTGAAGGGTTATCCTATTTGCATCATTATGCACCGGTTAAGGTGGCTCATTGCGATCTCAAACCAAGCAACATTCTTCTAGATGATGACATGAATGCTGTTCTTTCGGATTTTGGTATAGCTAAATTAGTGAAAGAAGAAATTGAGCAATTCTCAATGGTGGCTGGCAACGGATCCCCTTCAGTTAGCTCGACGGATGGATTGCTTTGTGGATCAATCGGTTACATTGCGCCCGGTAAGTAACAAGTTCATTTGGGCAAGCACATTCTCTATATGAGTCATGAAAATGCACGAATTTTTGGGCAAGCACATTCTCTATATGAGTCACTAACACTTTTCTTGTATTTTCGCAAAACAGAATATGGAATGGGCAGACAGGCATCGACACAAGGAGACGTCTACAGTTTTGGGGTCTTGTTGTTAGAGATGGTGACAAGAAAACGGCCCACGGATATGGTTTTTAACGAGGGTTCAACCTTACATGAATGGGTAAAGAGTCACTACCCACATAAGCTCGAACCCATCATAGAAGAGGCACTCATGAACTACTCTCCAGTTTCTAGCACCATGGCGTGCAATATTAAGCTAGCTACTGCACTACATGGTCTGGGAGCTCGTTGAGCTCGGGTTGATATGCACACAAAATAACCCGTCAACCAGACCAACCATGCTGGATGTGGCACATGAGATGGCTACATGGAAAGAATATCTTTCTAATCCTAAGGAGTTATCGAGCACATGATTGTTTTGTTTCTAAGCAACTAACATTCGTAAAAAATTTCAAGATTTTACTTTGTATTAGATTGTGTTAATTCATTTTTGGGTGTGATGTTCAGTTGTGATTTTAATTGGGTGTAACTTATTCAAGAAAAAATGTACTCAAGTTTTAACGAGTTGCATGATTACATCACATTGTGGACCAGCTTTTTCTTTGGTTACCAAGTAATTTCATGCAAAGAAAGACTAGCTAATGGATAATTGGATAGATTCATAGATAGTATTTGTTAATAAAATTGAATTTTATAAATTTATGTTCAAGAATATACTACTCGATTTCTCGGAAAGCTTGAATTGGAAAACCTCATCTGTTTATCTGTAAATGTAAAAAAACATTATGTTTTTGTTATTTTGATCTAATTCTAAATCAGATATCGATCAAACTTGAAGAATTGAAGAAGGAGCGCAAAAAAAAAAAGTACTACTGGCTTGAAGAAATTCGCCTTTAAAAAAAAAGAATTGATGAAAAAAATCATTAATTCTTGTTAAGCAAGTAAGTAATCTTTTCGATCTATAACCAAGTCGTAAGCTTAATGTTGTTCGACAATAATCAAGAATCCAACAGTACTTTTGATGATTTGAATCGCAGTGTGAAATTTAAAACTATGAATTGTCTAAATATTGTGATAAATTGAAGAAAAGCTTTCGTTTTTATATAGGAATGAGTTAAAGAATAGATGGATGCTCGCACGATGCGGCAGCGGCGTCGTTATGGCGGCGACGGGTGGTGGTGGTGACGACGACGAGTAGTGTAGGTAATAGATGTAAAAGGGGGGTAGTGTAGTCATTTTAATAGTTAAGAAATAAATTACGTAAATTAATTTATTAAGGGATATATTTTTCGTTTTAATTCAAGATTTCAATAAAACTCAAACACTTGACTTGTTAAAAAAACATAAAAATTAATGCTGTTTAATTTTCTTTCAAGCAACGTGTAGTATCTAGTGTCCGATACATGTTTTTATATATGAGGGTTGTGAAGGTGTGGTTGTCATGTACCTAGCTTGGGTATAGAACCCTCTCACATCTTGATTTTTTTATTCATAAAGTTCATGGGGCCCAAGCATTTATTCAATATATAAAAAGATATTAAAATATTTCAATGTGAGGGGTTCTATACCTAACTTGGATACATGACAACCACACATTCCCTTTTCCCTTTATATATTCTTGATAGCCTAAGAGCTGTTAATATGGTTGATAGCCCAGTCACAGTTCTTCAATGAAGGTTTGTTCCTGGGGCAATTCAGGTTCGAATCCAAAGGGGCGTTGGTTTTACACCAAACGACATTCTATGCCGTAGGTGTCGTGCCGTTGGCGACCTATCCAGCGGTTTTCTCTATGAACTACCGCAGTGGGTGTAGAGACTACATATGGGGTGAACAAACTCTCACAAAAAAACGAACGTTAAAAAAAAAATTATTAGCAAGTCTCATAATACTATTATGTTAACTAGGAGTATAATCTTAAAAGCTTAGCTAAACCGAATTTTCAAATATTCGTTAAGCAATTAATGTAGAAGATATACCAAATAGACTTACTTTTAAAACGAGGGTTGTGAATATAAAAATAAAGGTTGTATTATATCTATCATTATCAAGCTAATGCATTGAATTTGTGCTAATTAATCAAGACTACATATTGTGCATTGCATAGTAGTTTAGCACTACAATCATTTTCTTCCCTAAAACCTAACACTTATAATCTAAACAAGGATTATATATTGTATTATCTATATCTATAGTGGGAAGAGCACATGATTACCCAACCCAATTTTTTAGTGTTGCATGTTATGTTTTATGAGTTCATCTTGATTTATAGATGAAATTATTTCTTAATGAAATAAATTAGGAAAATTACCTATTTGATCATATTTGATCTTACTTTAACCGAAATGAACAAAAAATTTTACTTTTTAAACTAGTCAAGAATCCTGCAAAAAAGTTTCCGACGGCCACAAGAGTAGATGTGGACAAATCAAATGCTAACATGTGTATAATAAGACAAAAAGTGAAAATTATGTGGTTGTTTCTAAGGGATGCCGTGAAAGTCCACCAGATTGCTGAGAATTGAATATACTGCGACGTATTTAGGTGGAAAAAATGTGTATGGAAAAGGAGAAAACGTACACTCCAAATTTGTACAATAAGACAGAAAGTGAACTACATTTGGACCGTAAATGTACACTCCAAATTATCATTCATCGACATTACTATGGAATAGTAGATTTTATTAAATGTTATAAGGCTTATCCCAACGCATTTTTTTCTCAAAATTTTTTCCAATGTTTTCTAAGAAAGCAATTGGCAGTGATGCTTTCTCACTTGTTTTTTTTAAAAAAAGGACAAGAGTTTTTTGGTGAGAAAACTGAGAAAGAGAGGTGAGAAAAGTGAGAACGAAAGGGTTTGGGGTTAAGATGGGGTCACACTGTCATTTCATCCAATTAATAAAAAAGTTTTGTTTCTTTGTTTGTATTTTTTAAGTTTGTTTAATAATAAAATATTTGAAAAATATGTGAGGAAAAATATGGTTGTTAGTGTTATTTTTTGAAATATGAAAAAGATGACGTGACACTGATGTGATAGTGAGAAAGAGGTGAAAAAATGGTTAGGATCGGGTAAGAAATAATCTTATTCATATGTACGTGTTCCACTTAATATCCAAAACAAATTGTTTGGAAACTTCATGAATAATGTAATGGTTAGTTAAATCTAATTATAGAAATAAAAAATGGATTCATAAAATGTTGTAAGTTGTAACCTTTAACGTACATGATGAAAAAAGCTACAACCAATAAGATGTAAAAAAGCCAATGATATTCTATACCTACCCATAATTTACAACTATAGTTCAGTGACTTAAATCATTGGTTAAATTATTTTTTAAAGCTTATCGTGTCATCTTTTAGTCGTTATCACTTTAAAGAATGTAAAAAAAATGTAATCATGCTTCTTTAAAGGATGAAAATCACCCATGTAAGTGGTTTTTAGTCAGCAAAATCTTGCCAACCAAACATATCAAAAATCACTATGGAAAAAAGTTAATTTGCGTAATCATCTTGCACATAATTTCCCATCTATACAGTCTCTCCCTTGGATGATGAACTATCTTTAAAAACAATCTTTAAACCCGAAATGAATAAGCATCTAAGTATCAAAACTTCCTAAAACTATAGATGTAGAAATTTTCCAAAAATAATCATCACGGAATCTAAGATTTCTAATCATTCTTAACCAATTATTAATTTACTAAAGTTTATTAACAGTTTATCATTTCAGAATCAAACTTATCTAAGTGAATTTCAATTAAATTCATTATCCCATT
>JAOEHQ010048722.1:0-10058 GCA_025447715.1 Asclepias incarnata
CACTTAGCTTTGCTAAACGGCTTACTTTTGGATTTGGTTATGCCTATCCTAAACGACAACGATGGACCCCGTGATTAGAACCGACCACTCTCTTGGTTAGTTGGTTATGATTAATTTATTTTCCACTGCGTTTACTCGTGATTATTATATGTTTAATATGCTTATATTCTAACAATTTTCATTCCATGTATCTATACATTTTGTTAAAGGACAATCAACTTAGTTTAATCTAGCAACTTAAGACAGATAATGGCAAAGATTGCATAGCAAATCCAATACCTGATCTCATATATTGTATGTAAGTAACACCCAATACCGTTTTTCATGGGGTGTGGATTCTGATGCCGTCTTTGACGGTATATATGAGAGGTTGAGATGTAGACAATCTTACCATTATCTAAGATAAAGAGACTGCTTTTGATTCTACCTAAGAAACAAAAGTATTAGCCAATATATCCAAGCCTCTGGGTCATATATTGTGTCTTGGATTTATTTTTAATAGTTTAATTTTATTCAAAAAAACTTTCTATGTATTACTTTAGGTGCTTTTGTTGCGTATAATGTAAATCTAGTAGCGGATCAATGTGAACAGCTACGGAGAGACTGCATATGGTATCATAAGAGTTGCTAATAATGATGGTGATGGCCAATATACCTAGACTTTGATGGCGATGGCACGGGATGAACTGATGGTCATTTTCAAAGATATTTTTTTTTTTTATTATTATATTAATGATCACATGTTGACAAAGATTCAACCATACAAAAAATAATTGATTAATTTCATCTTTAGAAGAATGAGTTTTTAATCGACTCATTCCAAATATAAAAAAACTTTTTTGCTCCTATTTAAAAACCAAAGAAACGAAAAATAAATTATGGAATAAAAAAGACCCTCATCCCTGTCCTTTGACGAGCCAAAAACTTGAACATGATTCAACCATACTCGAACATAATCCACTCATCCGAACTCCGAAGTATAAGAAACTTTTTTGTTACTATATACAAAACAAAAACTTATATTTACATTACTATTATTAATACTCGTACGATGTACAAATTGGCAATAAATGTCGTACAATTGATATCTTTTGTAAATAAAATAAAATTTAAACGTGCTCTATTACATCCATTTGATCTCTCTAATGGTAGCCAAATAGTGATAAACATGTGTTATAAAAGTACTAGACTGGATTTAATATTATTTTTGATATTGGTAATGGTATCACCATAATCTAAAGTTAACATGATGAAACATGGTTCGTTTGTTTTAAAATTTTCAACCATATTTAGTTAAATTAGTAAATGAACAAATAATTAAATAATAAATAATATTAAGCTATAAGTCGAAAATATAAATACATGGTTATTATTTATTTATTTAACATGTCCTATGAATTAAAATAAATAAGTTTTATTAGAAATTCCAAACATACTTTATGCATATATATGGTATGCAAAAACATATAAATTGTATTAACTTCAGGAAATGGAAACGCTCATGTAACCTTCTTAATTATATTACCAATTTACCATAGCAACCATGACTCTTGTGAGTGATAAACTTCTTAACTACATTTTCGAAGTGATGAACTTCTCTCACATGCAATCATTTTTTGACTTTCATCATGGATGTTAATGAACCGAGGACGAGCAACTGATCGTTCATCTCTACTTATTAAATTGTTGTCTATAAACTTTTGATCATGAACTGAGACCGAAAGGACAACCATTATTCTCAAAATATATCCTTCATCATATATTCAATCGACAATTATAAAAAAATAAAATAAAAATTCTTAACCTTTATTCAATTACTTTATGTGTTCACCGACATATTAATTATGTGGGTCCATACATAATCTAATCAATTTTATGTGCTCTTTTGGAGTCCAAATGCTTTATTGCTTAGAGTCTTAAACAAACTCATATGTTGACCAAAATATGTTTGAATATGAACAGGAATTAATTTGTTTTTTTTTGGGTAACGTGACCAGGAATCTTTCTTCTATATAATGATAAGTCCCAAAGTAAATTTCTTTTTGAAAATTGCTTACTTGGCACAAGAAGGTTACTATAATAACTTCTTTTTTTTTTAAATTTTTTTTATAAAGGTTAATTTCGTTTTTAAGGCTTCGTGTCACCATTCGACAACGGGAGGTCTAGCTTACGTTGTCTTAACCGGGCCCATGTTAGAGAGCTTCCTCGAAGCAGAAATACCTATTTCAAATACCCGATGGGGAAAAACCTACTATTAATCCGCCCAAATACACGACAATTAATAAAGGTAAACCCTCACCATCACTAGAGACTTTCTAACCACCGAAAACAATTTCAAATATGCATGATGTCATATATGTGACTATAATTTTTTTTTTATTTTATTCTTTTTTCTTCATACAAAATTATTAATAAAAAATAAAAATTCCTATAATGTCTCCCAATCACTTGATCTGCCTATATCTCCTATTTATTTATTTTTGGCTGACTTCCTTCAGAACACATTATTTCAACAATAATTGTATATCCATTGTATATAATTCAACAATCAATGTATGAATTCAATTCGTTTGCATGAGAAAGCAAATTTTCTATCGACTAAAGGGAAAAAAACTAATTTTATGAATTATTTTTATCATTTACCGCAATACCATCGACTTTTTTTTAACGATCAGCAAAAAATTTTAAAATATCACAATTCACAAAAGTTATCAATAAGATGTTATTATTTTAATATTAAAATCATGTACTTTTTGTGATTTCCATCCTTCAATTTCCACCCATATATGTTAATAGGGGTTACAGATATCCAAGTTTTAAGAACTTAACATCAAATCCTTTATTTCTCATGGTTTTGAAGAGTATATTAAGAATGGACTTTCCTAATTGGTTTTTTTTTCTTAATTACAATAGATTTTTATGCTATGCTATTATAAATGTTTGTTTATTACACAGTCAGTTATGTTATCGTGTTTTCACATTTAACATTTACATCACAATTGGTATAAGTGTATAACTATAATAAATTATCATAATTATACCTAGGTATCACCTGGGTGTTTAAACTAGTATTTATATAAAGGGGAAGGGAATGTAAGTATATGATTGTTTCATATTTAATCTTAGATATAAAAATTTTCACATGAGAATTTTTTAGTCAATTAAAAGCAAAAAACAAAAGTTATTATTTTATCTTGGAGAAAATATTAAAAAATTCACATGTGGGGAGTTCTACATCTAAACTTAGATGTGAGACAACTTTATATTCACTTTTGACTTATATATATTAGATTAGAATCAATGTCGGATCTTTATTGGGGCCCAATGAGTATTCGTTCTTGTTTTTTCACCAAGTTGCTATTTTTTCCGCATTTTATTCGAAATAAAATTTATATCTATTAAATCAGCACTCTCCTATTATTTTTTTTAAAATTTTTTTAGGTCCCCTATTTTTTTCACTGGAAATTTTTTGTCCATTTAATATATTAATAAGTTAAAAGTCCATTAACAATTACCTATTTTAATTTTTATAGCCCATAACTCACGACGATTGAAGAAAACTTAGATTTTTGATGTTATAGTATTATTGTTTAACCCTTACCTGAACAGATGACCCGAAACATGGCGCTATAAAGAAAAAAAATTAGTCCACCTCCACTAAAAACTTCAACATCCGTCACCGATTATATATATATATCATGTTCGTATTATTTTTGGTATATTATAATTCCCACCATATACAGTCCTTACAAATTTAAAGATGATACTAGTCTATAGGTTTCTTTTTAAATTTTTTTGTTGTAACAAAAATAATTTATTATTGATGTTTTTTTTCTTTTCATGCTTCTAAAAAGTATGATAAGAGTTATGGGTTAAATCTATAAAAAGGTATCATATTTATTCAAATTCCTAATAAAAGAAACCTATTTAGGTTTGACATATTAAAAGGATTTCATTTTCTAAAAGTATTCAATAAATGAAATATCGTTAGTTTTTATCATTAGATCGTTGTTAATTGTCATGTTGGCATGCGACGTTATTAAAAAGTCCACGTGACATCTAACTCATCATCTTCTCCATATCATATCTCCGTAACACAAAAACTATACATATTTTTTTTTGAGAAATGCTACAATGATTAACCATTTACAAACTCTTTTTTTACTAACTCATGTGGCATCTGATGCGGGCTTCCATGTCATTCCATTAACTTACTAGTTAACACTAACTTAACTATGGTGAAATTCTTGTTTTCAATATATATCTCTCTCGACCTATTAATCTTCTCTCTCTCATCCAAATACAAAAATGTCCCTTCCCACAAACAAATCCATTATCTATAACCCGGAAGGTAAATTCTTTGAATCGAACGTGTTTCGATATTGGTCGACTTCGATGTTTTTATAAGTTTTTTAAACTGAAGATCTTCCCAAATACACAAGGAAGATAAAGGTTACGAAGTAAGGATGTTGGATCGTTGTGGTTTTGGGTATTGATGCCCTATTTTCTTCATTGCAGATCGTTTTCCTTTTCCTAAGAGGATTCAATCACGTATACACTTTTATATTGAAGTTTTATTAATGGATTGAAGAAATGTATATAAGTTATAGATTGTACACCTAGTGTTTGAGGAAATTCCATTATATTCGATTGTGTTTTGTTGATTATGATTTGTATATTATCAGTAAAGGGAAACGCTTTAACCTAATATGTGTGAAGGCCAGAATGACACTTTGCAATGGTATGATAGGAATGGTAAAGAAAACCAATACTAGGCTACATCTGTTTAGGATGCAATTCGATACAAGCAAGATGATGTCGATCTCGTGGGTTCATATTGTTGGTTTTCACACTGTGTCTCGAGATATGCCTTTCACCTTTGGTTAGTTTTTAAACAGAAACTCAAGACGCGAGATAGAATGAGGCATTGGGACGTTGGTGGTCATACTAACCTTAATTTGATGTGTTGCACCATGTGCAATCACGCCCCAGATTCAACATGTTTTTTTTAATGTAATTTCTTTATGCAGGTTTGGTCTATATTTAGAGGCCTTGATGATATGTGTCATGTTTCAGCCAAGTGGGATGACATTGTTGATTACCATTGGGTTTACAATTTACATTTACATCTTTTATATAATAAGTTATTATCATTTTCTAAAACTAGTAAAATAGTCTATACAATGTGTAAGGACAAAATGTACCAAATTTAGTGCATGGTTCCTCTGCTGTGGCCAAAATTTTGAAAACAAGTGTGTGACTGTGTGGGGCCTTCTAAAATCGTATACGAACAACAGATGTAAAAGACATTGTTTACTCATTAGCCCGTCATGATTTCATGGCCTCTCTAAGTCGCATTTTAATACAACAATGAATCATCAATTTTATTTAAGTTAAATTTGAATATTTGAAATTTTTGCCCAATTCAAATAATCTAAACCCAACTAAGCCGAATTATTATCTAGTTTGGGTTATAGGTTAAGTTAAATTAACCTGATTAATCCAACAGATAAACACCTAGTAAGTATGCTTTATCCTAAATCTGTTTAGATTCCTTAATTTTACTCTAGCCTTGATGAACGTACACGTGCATAAAAATTATTTGTGGCGGTATCAATATTGAACATGCAATGGCAAACCGCGTTTTTCAATATTATGTTGCTTACTAAGGTTATTCTCAGTAATAAACAATAACATCAAATTTGACTTTTTCATTTTTCTCGCTGCTATATAGAAAAAAACAATATAGAAATATATGGATTATAAGTAGGTGGATTTGTAACCTAAAGATACATCTATATAAGGAAATTAGGAACGCCATAACCTTTTTTTAAATAAAAACCACTAATGGAATATTATATTCGTTATTTTCTAATTAAATAAATTTTCATAAAATTTTATAAAATAAAAAAAATAGTGAAAGATCCTCTTTGATCCTCTTTTAATAAAAAAAAAAGTATTAAATATCTTTATATAACTTAGATAAGTTATATATTTAAATAAATAAAATAGAATAAATACTATATGATATTAAACTCATTTGATAGGCCTGTCTAATTAAAATACACAATAGTATAAAAAGATTAAGAATAATTAACATATTTAAACTACATTTTTTATTAAAACTAAATTCTATGAAGGATTTTGTTAAAAAAATCTTTAATATCTTTTGATTAGTTTATAAGAATTCTAACAATATAATGTCATTAAAGATACTGTTAAAAAAAGTCATTAAAGATTTAAAATTATCTTTTGTTATCAGCATGGGATACCAACCAATAAGAAGTTTACAATAGATGTATGACCTTAACAATTTGAAAACTTTGTATATCTCATTATCTCCAATAAAAATAAAAGTACAATCATTAAATATTGTCAAAAAGTATATTAAATATAGGTAGTTGATTAATATACCTAACTAAAAATTAGAAAATTTAACATATAGTTTAAATGAGACATGCACGTGTCGTTCAAAGAATACACCACGTGTCGCACCAATAATGTTTCAATCCTGTTTTATTATATTGATGATAGATAGATAATAACTACTAATTTGTAATCTATTTATTTATTTACTCATTTACTCATGATATTCTTATCGTATACATGACCAAATATAATTGTTAAGTAGTAGATTGACAATTCAGCAATCATTAATTTGATAGTATTAAAAACCAATATTTATTAAATGTTAGGTTTTAACTTGTTTTAGTTAATTAGCTAACTTTCCTAATGGACTATATATAAGTGGTTTAGTAACTAGCATTTTCTTTTTATCCGTTTAAAAAATTTGTTTCCTAATCAAATCAAACAACTATATACATGGCGATCAATGGGTTTTCTTGGAGTTCGAGTATAATATTGAGATTTTACATGGTCATTGTTATACAAAAATGGAAGGCTGATCAACTAATTAATAATGTGGGTTAAAAGCTAAGTTAAGTTTGATTAGAAAAATCCTTCTAAATGAAGGAATAATGGTTTTTATCTAACTTATTTTATTTTATTTTTTATTTAGTAAAAATGCTTTTTTGTAGCTAGGCTCTACTTTCGTTTTCACAGATGTAGACGTTATTTTTGTATATCATGGTTGTCGGATGGTATACAAGGTAACAAGGGGTATTAAAAATGTCACAATACATCCTCGGTCCCATTTGGCATTTTGTCTTTTTTTATAAGTTATAAATGCTACTTGTCTAAAAACAACTTTTATGAAAAAAAAAAAAAAAAAAAAAAAAGAATTGATTGAAAAAATTAGGAATGATCAGAAGAAGTTAAACTTGACATTTTGTAAAAAAATTAGAAAAGCACTGACTTAATTTTTCGGTTCACGTACTGTATCTCCAACCATGCACCAACGTTAATAATTAACCTAATTCTTGCTTAATTTGCTGGTAAGAAAAAAAAATACTGATCACTCTTTTGCTGGTAAAAGAAAAACCCTAACGAACCTCACTCTTCTTTACGTAACCCCGTATTTTAGTTTCTTCTTCAAGTAAGAAAGATCTATATTTCGATCTCCCTCTAGGCTCTAGCTAGCCTTTTCTTTTCATTATTCTCTAATAATCTATCTAGGTGTGTACTTAAATACTTGCTTTCTCTAAAATTAAACAAATGTCTAAAGTGTGAAATATGGTTGTCGGATGATATATATACAAGGGGTTTCAAATATGCATGGTACAATAATACGTACATCCTCAGGCCCATTTGGCATTTTGTCTAGCACGCATGTAATTCCGTGTGCCTCAGTACAGTATAATTGATGAATCCGAAAATGTCAAATATTCTACGCATATCTCATCATCTTCTTAAGCCTTATTTAACCCTAATCATTTTCTCAGCTCTTTCTCATGCAACATTATCTCTTTCTTATTTCATATTCCAAAAAATATGATTACCAACCATACATCTTCCTCGTCTGTTTCTCAAATATTTTATTATTAAATAAAATAAAAAAACAAACACCCAAAAAACTCAATCCAGACAAGATAGTGACCCAAGAAAATGTGGTGACAGCTAATCTCACATTTTTTCACTTCACCTTTTTCTTATTTTGTTTTCTCACATTTTCTTCTAGAAAACTTTCTTCTTATTTTGTTTTCTCACATTTTCTTCTTAAAAAACTTTCTTATTTTGTTTTCTCACATTTTCTTCTGAGAAAACTCCATCCAGAAAACACCCCAAAAATTTTTGTTATCAAACGTGTTTTTGAGAAAACGACCAGAAAATGACCATCGAATAGCAAATTAAGTAGTCACTATCAAAGAACTCGGACTTCTGAAGCACCAATTGTGCGATCAACCACCCTTTCATCCTTATTCACCTTTCCTATTTGAGAAAGATCTCTTTCTCTCACATATCTGACTGACATTTTACAGTTACATAACAACTTATCACCATAATTAAGTTTTCTTCAACAAACTTGAATCTAGGTGTGTGTACTTGCTTCTTTCTGTGGAAAAAACTTACCTCCACATCAGAGGCGGATCCAGAAAATAAAGATGTAGGGGGCAAAAAAAATCTCTTGATAGCATTTACCACGATGTGTGAAGGAAACCCGTTACCCTGGGAAACCGAAACAAATACTAACGTCATTTAGTTAACGAACGATTCACCAATAAATCGTTGAACATATAGAACATTGTCCATGTTCATCTTTTGTGTCCACGAACGGACACAAACAAACATAAACGAGCACAAATGAACAACTAATTAATTAGAAATTCTAAATATGTAAATTTCTTAGAAAAAATTATAAATAGTTTAAATGGCATACGAATATAAATGCATGAATATAAAATTTTCACAAAAAAATTATCGAACGTTGACAAAAACAAATAAGATTTATACGATCACCGTGCTAATGAATAAACAAAAAATAAGAAAAATGAACATTTGTCAATTGTAAAAACAACATCAAGAATAAATATAAATAAGATAAATTGAAACAATGGTAGTATACAATTTTTAAATCAATCTTCTCGAAATCATTCTCAGTTTTTCTTGAATATGGTATTAGTATACAATGTTAATGATTTTATAAAAGTGTGTTTGTCTACAATGTTAATGATTTTATTGTTGGTGTATCAAAGCTATGGTGTGGTATATGGAGGCTTGAGCACTTCACTTCTTTATTTGCTTTGGTGTGGTATATGGAGGTGTGAGCCTTTAAAATCAATCTTATAAAGTTTGTCAGTTTATTCTGTTGGCTCAAGAAATGCAGAGGGCATTGGTTGATTTGAAGACAAATAATACATTGTATGATTGTAATTATTATAGAAGCATAGAGGGCACTGCCCCAGTGATTCTTAACTACATCCGCCCCTGGTTATAAACCAACAAGATTTGTTTAACTAATTTTAATAACTAACATGCATACTTACATGTATTTTTTTAATTAATAAAAAGGAAAAAGAAAAGAAGGAAACCCAGTAAGGACGTTAATTAAAGCATGGACATTTTTATTTTTGAAAGGAAAGTATGAATTTTTTATTCTTTTAATATAAAGAATCTAGATTTGACTGTAATTATAAGCAATTTCAAGGGCTGTTGTTAATCATTTTGCTATATATATCCCACACCACCCATTCATCTTCTACAATATACTAGACGCATGCTCGCGCGATGCGGCGCCTGTGGTGGTAGTGGCGGTGTGGTGGTGGCGGCGGTGGTGGTAGGGATGACGGCGAAGGGTGGCGGCAACGGCGACGGGTAGTGGGGGCAGCGGTGGTGGTGAATGTAAAAGAAATTGATATAGAAGGGGTAGTAGAGTTATTTTAAGGGTTGAGGAATCTATATTGTAAATAATTTTATTAAGGGTATTATAGGTATATTAGGTGGAGATGTTTAAATTAGTGAATAGAAATGAGGGGCAAGATAGGAAGTTCTAGAGGCTTTTTTGAGAAAGGGGGGAGGGGTTCCCCTTTTATTAAGGAGTATAAATATATAAGAGAGTTCTAAATTCTTTTATGGAGAAACAAAGACCATTAGATGAGTTTTAACTTTTGATTACAACCCTTAGATCTAAATAATAATGTTATTTCTAAATTTATTATTGA
>JAOEHQ010048723.1:0-10057 GCA_025447715.1 Asclepias incarnata
GTTAAAACTTGCAAATAGTCGAGTAGATTTGGGTAACAAGTCAATCGGGCAACAGTTTTATTGAGTCACATTGGGTCAGGTTAGGTTACATTTTTTATTCAGAACCTATAGATTTTTTATATTTTAAATTCGTCTTCTTATAATGAATCCAGAAGTTATCATATATATTAACTTAATTGTTGGATAATAATAATAGTAATTTGACAGGTTTTTGGCATTAAATATGTATGTTAGTTGATTTTCAAACTCTTTAACTATTTTATTTTTGCATGTTTTTTAGTTAATTAGTCTTTAGATAAGATAACTATTGTATTTCGCAAGTTTTTTTGGAATTTGGTTGACATGCTTTGTGTGTGCGTTTTGTCAGAATATGATCTCACAATGACACTGCTTTTTGATATTTCAATGATTATTAACGATACACTTTTCTTTATTTTCTATGTTAAATGGCATGTTTAATTATTGTTTTATTTTGGGCATTAATGTGTCAAAAGTTTTCATCATCGCCACTTTTCAATATATCTTAACACAGAATGATCACATTAGATATAGAGATAGTATTGCAATGGTCACCATCGGGGCTTCTTTTGGGGAAGCTTGGACAAGAGGTATTTGCTTCAAACTATTTTATAAAAATGTGTTTCATCTTAATTTTATTTTTTTCAAAGTCTCCACACAAATACGAGGAGAAAGGGGTTGCATGAATTCTTCTATATATGTTACATAATTAGAAAAAGTATAAGTTGAGTGATTCACTGATTATTTGTGATGTTGATGATTAGGAATCAGCAACTGACCAAAGTAGATCGACAAGTTAAATTCAGATATTATTGTATGATCACAACACTCACTTTGGCATATTATTGTATTAAGTAAGTCCATTTGCAGGTGGATTATACGCTTTTTTTCAAAGTTTAGGGTAGAAACTGTAGTCCCATGTGATTGTAAATATGCAAATGTCACTTACTTAATACTTATTGCACTTAATTTCCATCTTTGTAAATATATATTGTTTGCCTAAATTTTAATTTTTTCAGTTTTTCGAATATTATTATTGCATTTGTCATGTATATCTTTAAGGGCGGCTTTAAATACGCTTGACCTGTTCCAATATTACACTACAAAAAAAAATTCATTTATACACACTTTTAGTTAGCGTGAACAATTTATAAAATTTTGTCACACTTATAAGTGTGTAAAACTATATTAAGCTAAAAGTTCACACTTTTAAATGTGTAGAAATAGGTATGATAGACTACAAAATTCCACACTTAAAAGTATGTATAAATTTATCCACACTAAAAAGTGTGAAATCTTAAAAATTCACAATTTTAGGTGTGGACTTTCATATTTAATTTGTCACACCACTTTTATCCACACTAACTATGAATTTGTCACACATTTAAGTGTGAATATATGATAAGAAAATATGTGAATAAATGACTAATTTTTTGTAGTGTTAGTATATTACTTTCAGAACACTAACAAGCAAAAAGAGCATACTGGAGGTAGAAAACACTCAAATTCTTAACAAGGTAGGTGGTGATAAAAATTTGTTATAATGGTGATATTTGTTTGTTGAACAACAACATTTTAAGGTTAGCGGTAACCGAAAAGCGGCCGGTTATATCAAAATGGAGTCCATCCTTAATCAACCTTGGAGCTGTTAGTTTCTTTGTGTAACAATGGGAAGAAAGTTGTTCCCTCACTCCCACTAAAACTCAATGGTGTTCTTTTGTAAATAATCAAATACTATGTTCATTCTTTGCTAACATGTCAACATTCGCACCGATGCGTGGGTACAATAACTAGTTCTATCTACTTCATTAAAAAAAAAAATTATCTGAAAAACCATACATCGATAAATTAAAAAAGTCAAATTATCATTGTTGGTCCACCGAATTTGTGTTAACCAAATAAACAAACAAAAACGGAAATAAATTACGAAAGCACAACACTTGGATATTCTTTTCAATGGAAACTCTTTATTGATTAAAATTCAATGAATTACAAGGTGAGTTGTGGTATTAAGTTTGACACACGATACTTGAGCTACACCTAATTGAATGACAAATAAGGTACCCCTAGCCAAGTACTTGAACACACTTAAAGTACTGGCTTGAACTCCACGACCCCTCGCTGATGCAGGTCGCTGGTGAATCCGCGAGTCATAAGGGAGAAGAGGACTTGGATGACTAACTGATAAGTCCTATGATCTACTCTCTCTCCATATTCCACGCTTTTTCTGATGGAAGGAACGTCTCTGTATATAGGCAAACCTTCTCATTTGTGCTTGAGTGGAATCCACATGTCAATTGATGAGTGGAGACTAGTCTTGTGCATTTAATGCTTGATGGGAAGCTGACAAGAGCATTTAAGGCTTGATGGTACTCATCCTTCAAGTGTTACTGCGGCCGTAAAGAGCATGTCAAGTCATACACAGATGGTTGAGTGCTTTCTTGTACTTTCTGTTTTGCTGCCCATTTCTTTTTGAAGCCTTAGATGGTTTAGTGAGTGATTTGTCAACGCTTGCTGACCAAAAACAAAATATATGATATGTTCTTGATTCTATACCGTGCTTTGCTCAGACCACACCAGCGGGACACAATATGTTTTCTTGAAATCCTTCGGACTTCTCGAATCTTATCTTGTTTGAATCGAGGAACAACAAAGCACTTGCTAAATTACATATAGCGAGCACTGCTTATAATTACATTGTCAGGATGGATTTAGATCCCAACAATCATGCTCGTCGTGTCTTCTTCTTTCATTAGAGAAGTCACTTGATATATTTTCGATGACTTTTTATTTTCAGTTTTTTGAGTGGGTGTTCAATTATATCTAATGTATTTGCACATGTGTAAAATTATGATTTCACATATGCAAATACACTAAATAATCATGTCTGTACATATGCAAATCATATTTCACATGTGAAAAACTATGTATTCATATGTTCAAATTGTATTTCACATGTAAAAGACTATGTTTGCGCATGTGCAAATTGTATGCCTGCATATGTGCAAATACACTCAACAAACTTGAAAACCACCAAAAGATTAAAAATTAAAAAGTTGGTAAAAGTATACCAAGTGATCTCTCAAATGAAAGAGGATGACACAATGAGCAAGATGGTGTAATATTTTCAATTAATCGATAGTTAGAGATTTTTGAAATGGAGAACTCTAAGTTCAGGCCCATGTAATGGGCTTACACAAGGCCCTTGTTAAAAACTTACGCCATTTTTGTAGTTCACACGATTTCTAGTGTCAACTTGAGGCTAAGGTTGCACCACCCAACCAAACTCATTAGAGAGAAACTTGAATAAAGGATTACAAAAGGCAGAGTTGTGCCTATTTCATTGAACCTATCTTTATAAAACCCAATGTCATTGGATTAAATAGTATTGTTTCATAAGATTGAATGATTGATCATTTCTTATTTATATTGTAAAGTAAGAATCAAACTTTCCGCTATAGTTTCAATGGGACAACTGAACTCAAACTTTTAAGGGTTAATGAGTAATTTTTAAGCACACGATCTCTGCATATTTTGATGTCCTATTTCAAATGTTTGCCTATTTAACCAAGTTAATGATCGAACGATTCGAAAGTCTTTTTGGGAGAGCCATAAGTTATATGATTTCAAAAAAGTTGGACCAAAGTCATGGTTGAAGTCAGAAGATTCAGGGACAATCTATGAGAGAACGTACTCACTTGAGAGAGCTATGACTTGTGCATTTGGGCACTTTGAAACAAAGTGGTTAGATAGTAGAAAGCGGCCAAGAGTACTTACCATGGACTCATCTTTGTGCATTTCAAGAGTACTTACTTGCCATCTCAACAAGGTTAATTGGTGAAGAAAAGTGCCTTATATGTTTGTAAAATTGGCCGAATTGGTTGATTCCTCGGCAAGTACTCTTACCTCGGAGGTTGGCCGTGGCGAGCTAGGCAAAATCCGAGTAGGAAATTAGCCAACGGGCAACATCAGAAAAAGCAGTTAAGATCCGTGAAAATTGGTCAAGATCGGTGAAACCATTGCTATATTTCTTAAGATATTTTTTTTATACATATCAGTTCAAATTATATTATTTAATATATATATATATATATATATATATCTAATCCAAATACTACCCGAGTACTCCCTGCGTCTCCGAGTACTCTTACCTCGGAACCTGGCTGAGGGGATTCTGAGTTGCGAGTTCCCCAACCTTGGTGCCCCATCTTTATAAAAAGAACATCCCAATACAACTATCTAAATTCATTGAAGTCTTCAAATACGATTAAGAGTTTGTTGATGAGTATAGGTCATTGAGATGCATTTTTTAAATCTATGGATACATCAATGAGTTCTACGGTTAAGTTGGACTAATGAACATGTGTGCAAACACTCTAAGATTTACTTTACCAATTACCATGAGTTTATCTAAACTTAAAACTTATTTTTGAGCATGTACGGAGATGCAAGTATGCAACCACCACAATAACAATAGCCAATCTCACGTATATGCAGGATATGTAGATATATAAAGTTTTAAATATAGGTGAAGTCAAAACCTGAAGTTTATTTTTTAAAATAAGAACCAAGCCAAGGGAATAGCTAACCGTCAGACAAAAAAAAAGCTACAATGGCAACAAGAGTTGTTGCCGGTAGCTTCAAGCATGCTACACATTAACTTTTGGTTCAAAACACATACTACTAATGAATATTCCTAGTCGAATCCAAAAGCAAAACGGAGTATTTGGAAGTTTAGCTAAAAATTCACTTGACAAGGTCTAAGTTAACTCTATAATCTTCAAGATGGGCAAAGTCAATACCCGAACCTATGACCCATGAGAGATGAAAATGGGTTCCTGATGTTGCATTAATCAAAACCAGTTTCAAATATTCAAGGTGCGTTCTTGACTTCTTCCATCAATTTCAAAAGATAAAGAGTAATCATCGCTTGTCTATATCACTTTCTCTTCCCTTCATAGCACTGCAATGTACAGAAATGCGTAGATTTCAGAATAAATTGTGTTATCCACAACTGACAGGCTAATAAGGAATAATAGAAATGTACAGAACTCTTGGTATATAATAAGATAATAATAATCACTATTTCATAGATTTTCTAGTGCCACTACTGCTATTAAGCTAGGGTAAATTAGAAATATGCTTACCATATAAAATTTCCACAATTAATTCCGCTCATATATTGTTAGAAGCTACTGCACATTTGATCCTCTCAACTGTGCACTTAATAAGACTATTAACTGTTGCCACTGATCCAAGTGATATTTTTGCAGTAGGAACTGAATCGACTAAAATCTGGAAAGCAACAGTGAGTAATGATCCACCAGCTCCAACCTCAAGCACTCCTCCTTCGTACTCTCCAGGTCCATCAGGTAGTATGGCAAAACCAGATGGTAGCAAAGCAACATAATCTGGATCACCCCCACTTAGCACAACATTCATGGATGCAATATCTACCGGTGCATATATAACATAAGATCCAGTAGAATCACATGAACTCTCTTGTAAAATGAGCATGTTGCTCTGGCTTGAATTTGCACTCTGCAATATATATAAGTTAAAAGTTATATGATGTCTATCAATTGTTTATTATTTAACTTTGGAACTTACATTAACACGAAGAAGGGAAACACAGTTGCCTGGATCACGACCGTTGGCTATGTGTGCCATTTCTTGAACAAGCCCGCAGTTCGATAGAATGTCCCACTGGATATATGACACAAATAAAATTAGCTGACTTCAGATTGTTGTTAAGCATGTGATTTTATTAGGTTTGACATTAAAGACTTCATTACCTCGCTCCTAGAATTCTCATCACGGAGAAAATTGAAAACCTGTTTTGGTGGAATTGGTAACCAAAAGGAAGTTGCAGCACTTAACACAATACCAGGAGGTCTGCCTGGATCATCCATGCTCTTTCGAGTCATTACCCGAACATCATCTGCCCCACTACCAGATAAAGTTGTCCATGTGTGAGCAGTTGAAGCACCAACCCCACTACAGAAGCTCAAAACCATTCTTTCCGCTAACTTCAGCATACTCTTCCTCCCTTCTGGAGTCGTTATAACTATCGGGTAGAGATACAAAATCAGCTGTTTAATCATACTAGGAGTACTAAAAAGGCTCTTAGTTCAAATTATTAGGAAATAATAGATTGGGAACTACATGAGATGTACTTGCCTCCAACATCTCCTGCCGGAATATTGCTAGCCATTGCGCTTGCAAATCGTTCACATTGTCTCTCTAAAGTTGCCACCCATCTTTTTGCACCAAATGCTAGACCAGAGTTTACTAGTACCTTGTAGATATCGTGAACAGCCCCATTATCAACTTCAACATGTTCAATCCAAGTGACCTAGAAATGCAAACCAAACACGAATTCATGAAATCCTTTATCTTTTGTATATATTTTTTCATCAAAACTAATAAAGTTGTAATGTGAAACTAAAAGTTATACCTTTGAGTATCCATTGGGCAGTTCTTGAATCAAACAACCAGAGGGCCTTCTTCTACATCTTGATACAGATGACGAGCGTAAATTGTCCAAGGATACATCAACCACAACCCACGTCCCATCAGCATGTTGTTTACAATACCTAACAAAGTAGTTTTCTCGTGTTGGAACAAGTGGTGAAGGAACCTGATATTCAGCGGTCATCTGGAAGAATCGACCAAAGGCTTAGATGAATATAGATACAATAACATTCGGGGTATATATATGGGTTGTATTCCTATACAAACATTTTTATTTTAACAAACGGTAAAAACACTTCAAAATTTAAAATTAAGCATTATAAATTGACAAATTCAACATAATTTAGACTTTAACAACACAAATAAAGTATTTAGCAACTTTTTGACGCATAAAATTCTTCAGAATCACAAAAACCAATTGATGAATCTATTAAAGAGAAATTTGTATTTACTATAGATGCATTTGCATTGAATGAGTAATTCTATTTTTTTTTCCAACAATTATGAAAATCTGCATCAATGTATCAATGAAAAGTGCAAATTTTAGTAAATCATGACCGAAATTTAAAATTTTTTTAGTGCACGTTCTTACCATTTGTTAAAATTAAAAACTGATGCAATGGGAAACCAGTGGGTCGTGAAAGTTCAGTTGGCCCATTAATAGGCCCAGCTCATGGAGATGGGACGTGGCTTTCTTGGTGAGCAAGATGGAACAATGATCTATTTTAAGTTTTCTCTATTTTCAGACTTTATTTTATATTATATGTTTCCTGGTTTGTTTGTGTTTCCTAGTTTATCTAGGATTTGTTTTCCTTTAAATACTTGAGGGTTTTCCATTGTAAGACAGTTTTGAGTTTGAATAAAATAAGAAATCATGAAGGTTTTATTAGTCTTTGATTAATCTTTTAGCATTGAGCCATTTGATCGCGTGTGAAACTGCATCAAGAACATTCTTACTTGATGACAACACTATATATATGACTTAACAAAACATTGGATAATTGATTCCCTTACCACTTGCAGAGCTCCATTGTAATTGCCAGCAACTCCAGTTGAAAGTACTTCCAGAGTCATTGCTCTTGAAACAATGCCACAAAAAACATTTGACCACTGATTCTGAAAAAAAGACAGTTAGATTATTGCTTTACAATTATAAAAATGTTGACTCAGAAAGAGTGTATATCCAGGAAGCACATACCACATCCATAAGAATTTCGACAAGAGTCATATGATTCATGATGACAACCTTGGATTCTCTTGAAGCTTCAGATTTCAATCCCATTGGTTTCAGTCCAATGCCTCTGGGAAATGACTGCAGGTACTCATCTTCACTTAAGGTCTCATGAGATGAATTATCTGCGGTTTGAACCCACAAGGGTTCACCAACCTGGGCCATTCTGATTAGTTCCTCCATGGCTGTAACCGCAAGCTCGATAATAATAGGCTTTTCAGTTTCACTAGGGCCAGCCGTGGACCGGAGAAGGTCGCCTGCTCCAAACATTTCTCCTACCATTCCTTGTTGTGGACTAAAATTAGCCATGGGCAAGTCAAGTGAGCGAGACGGCCCATGAGACGAAACATCAGAGTAGTTGAGTGTCGGCTTGCCAACATACTTGGCAGCAATCCCAGATATCCTATCAATCTGTAAATCCCAAAAAAAAGAAGAAAACTTTTTGGTTAATTTCCAATAAATAACAGAACATGCACCACCTCAATTAAAATGTCAAGAGAATATTTTTTTGGTCAAATCTAGCATATATACTTCTTCCCGTAGACGAGCATTTTCAATTCTCAAATGTTGTTCGTCAAAAGACATTTCCCCAATAGCAGCCGGCCCTCCACAGTTTGGGCAAGTGGCGTTGGCAAGTGCTTCTTTGTATCGTATGTTCTCAGCTCGAAGTTTTTCATTTTCATTCTTCAGTTGTGTGTTATCAAGGCGTTCGTGCTGAGCCTATTATACAAACCAAAGCACAATTTGAGTGCGCAGTTATAGCTTATTTAATATAATGTCGCATGTTTGGATACATACATGGAAGTGCAGGCACAAATAAAATTTCAACTAAGTACATTCCTAGTAAAGAGGAAGGGTTATATAATCATGAATACATAAGAAGTGAGCGAAGGCTTGAGGAGGTAGCTAGTATATGCATAAATACAAGAATAGTCAAAGCAAATGATATTTGAGTTTCCAGGCCGGTCTTAAGAATTCCCGGACGAAATGACTGAAAATATGTCACACTCAATAAATTTAAACAACCAACACAATACTTTTAGGGGTTTGGTAGTCAAGTTAGGTGGCTCATCCTCACATCGATTTTTAAACCAGTTTCTCTATCGGACCATCTAATTGCAAGTAAATTTTTCATGTTTGAATCTAAAGTATCCCAAATTCTCACTTCAAATATATCTAAATTAACTCCAATATCACAAGAGTTTCAGAATGATTTTGATTTTAATTATCTTCAAACATTTTCATTTCATTTTCCTTATCCCAAGTGTAATGCATGATTATATGTAATCATACAAAAATACTCGTACCGAGTTTACATGATGTATGATCACTAGACTCAACACACCTTTTGTCTGTATTCACTACTATCATTGAGGTTTTCAGAAAATCCATGGTATGCAGGATCAGCAGTCTAAATAATTCAACGCCCTCTCAAGACTTACACATGAACATATGATCCGCATTAAAGAATTTGGAAATAAAGTTGAACACTTCTATACATGCATCTGAGACATAATCGATAGTTATGTTTGATTTTTGTCACACGCATGTGAAACAACATTATTTGATACCATATTGGATTGCTTGTCTCTAATTAACACATGACTATATAGGAAAGAAGTGATTCAGCATCATAAAATTGTTACTAAATAAAGCATATTTCCCTAATACGTACATAACAAAGGATTCTGAATATATGAAGTTCTAAAAATATAAATAAAAAACCGAAACAACAAATGGTTCCAAGCATTCAAACTAGCTAGTTACGAATAATGTGTATTTTTTTGTGCAAGTTACCTTCATTTGAGTTCGCTTGTTCTGGAACCAAAATTTAACTTGCAATGGCTCTAATGATAATCTCCTGCCAAGTTCCTTTCTTTGCTTATCATCTGGATGAGGGCACTCCTTAAAAAACCTGCATGGAATTATACAACAAAGATCAAGAATAAACCTCCCTAAAGGAAGTAATACATATATAGACATAGTGGCATGTCCCCTCCCCATTTATATATATATTGTTCATATAACTTGAGTCAAAATCTAAAGATAGTTTTTTGAAACACCCCTTAGCTAGCTTCAATTCCTAAATATATAGTTTGATAAATTTGTAAGTTGCTTCTTTTGAACAATTTCAGATCGAACCCATTACTACTAGCTGCATAGGAGATGTCAGTTGGACATAATTAGTCTCAGTCAAAGGTCCATAAACAAAATAATGATCATTAATTAGGGAAAAATTTGTATGGATAGTACAAAAATTTAAACATATGGTGTAAATGGGATTCGTTGGAAGAAATTTGGTGTAACTAGGAAGTCCGGTGTTTACAACACCGG
>JAOEHQ010048724.1:0-10057 GCA_025447715.1 Asclepias incarnata
TTAGCGTAATTGAGAGTTAGCGGCCGAGTTAGGAATTAGTGACTAATTGACCTGCAATTTCAATAATCACCTGCAAGAGTTTGTAACTTTTGGAAACTGTCTTTGGGTAGTTTTAATGGCCTATACCTTCAAGATTCTTGGGTGTTCTATATATATAAAATGCAAATATGAATTTCACACTCTCTTGCAACTGGGTTCTCGATTTTATGCCAAATTCAACAACGTTAACCCTTTGTATTATTCCAAAATGAAATTTGTGCAAGTCACCTACTTTTAGGGTCAAATTGTTGTTTTTGAAAGGTGATCTTGAACGTTCAAAGAAATACTGGGATATTGAAATCTTAACTTGTTTACACAAATCCACCAAGATGCGTGTGTGTAAATTTTAAGGAAACTGCCATGGAATAAAAGTATACTTTGGCTGTTGGTCTGTTGTGGTATTTATACTTCGTTTTGGGTCTATTTTGGTAATTAAAATTTTTTAATGACCCATTTTGGTTATTATAGCACGAATAAATAGTAATCGAATTTGGGCAATAAAAAACACAAACACCCTTAAAAAAAAATTACTTATCGCAATTGGCGGTTCCAAAATGGATTAAAAATCTAGAAGTATAAAACGGACAGATGAAAGTAGGTTGCTTTTATATGACATTTGTCCTTATTCATTTGGCTTCATAGTGTTATGGTGGTATTGGCATTATATTGTTCTGAGATACTGGTGGATAGGGTAGATGTTTCCCATGGCAGTTGATTTACTATATTATTGGGGTTTACTATATGTATTTCCGTTGCAATGTCAGCAGAAGTTTACAGATTAAACAATTTTTGGATTGTGTGGAGTTTTGGTTTAAGTTAGTATATGAGATGTTGATGATTGAATATTTTTGTAATTTTGTTTGATACAGGCAAACACGGTTTATGGTGCATTGCGGGGATTAGAGGTATGAACATTACAGTTCATAGTAGTGTTTTAAGTATGTACCTCATGGTGAAGTAGAACCAGCTAGATGAATTGCCCTCACGTTGTTTCTTTGCATATGTTTTTTCTTTATTGCAGACATTCAGCCAATTATGTGGTTTCGATTATGGAACTAAAACTGTACAAATATACAAAGCACCATGGTTTATCAAAGACAAACCAAGATTTGCCTTTCGTGGGCTTTTGCTTGGTATGTCTCGCTTCTTTTTTGGAATGCTAATTAATGACCTTGTTACGCTAAATAAGATGTGGAAAAGGATGCTAGTTTTGTCATAATTTGTGTTCTGGTAGTAGATGGGCAATGATGTTTACCTTGTTTTACAGATACCTCAAGACATTATTACCCAATAGAAATAATAAAGCAAATAATTGATTCGATGTCATATGCTAAACTTGTAAGTATTCTTTGCTGTTTCTCCATTATGTTTTTTATGATATCACTAATTATAGTGCCTTCAATTTCTCTATTGAATTCCTGATATCATATTTTTCATTCAGTAGAATGTTCTTCATTGGCACATTATAGATGAGCAGTCATTTCCTTTAGAAGTACCTGCATATCCAAAGCTTTGGAAAGGTGCATATACTAAGTATGAACGCTATACTGTAGAGGATGCTTCCGAAATAGTTAGGTAAGGCTCTGAGCTCAGTCAAAAAAAAGATGCCTGTTCTTATTACTAAAAGTTTGTTGTTTGTTTCATGTCGTCTTGGTGATGTTACTATAAAGCTATGCTAAATTGAGAGGTACTCTTCCGTAATTTTCATTTTAGTTACAAGCCTCTTGTGAATAGTTAGTTTTCTTGTGTTATGATGGTTCCACTAAAAATCTGTTATGCTTCCTTCTTTCCACTTGAATATTTCCGTTATGAAATGGATATGGGCTAAGTTTAAGAAATTATAAAACTTGTAACATATTTCTAAGTGAAGTAGGGTTCTTTAGGTATTGCTTACTTTATGGAATAATAAGTGTATGGCTTTTCGTTTGATGTTGATCCCCTTCTTGATTATATTGAGTTTTTCATGACAGGTATCAATGTTATGGCAGAGATTGATGTTCCTGGTCATGCGGAATCATGGTAAACGAGATCGACGATCCTTTTACCACATCAAAATATAGATGATAACGAAATGCACCTAAACAATATTAATAATCAGGCTGTTAATCACCAAAAAAAGTTATGTAAAGTAGCTTCAAGTTTGCGAGCTTCAGTTTCATCACAGAAATCTGAAAGTGCCTAATTGTATGTTTGTTCTTATTTCTACTTATTGACCTGACACCGATGCATTCTTCAGATTTCTATCTATAATGTAGGTCAGATAAAAAAATTATACGCATTGTAAGCCTAACTTAGGTTAACATATCATGATTCATTAGCACAATAAACAAACTATCATTTTCCCCCATTTATTATTATTATATATTATATATATATATATATATATATATATTGGATAGTTAAGGTGGAGTGGTGCTTGCTCATGTACATTAAGTCATTGGTAATTAATAATTTCTCTTGCTTTTCATGCAGGGGTACAGGATATCCTGATCTCTGGCCTTCAGCTTCCTGTAAAGAACCTCTGGATGTTTCAAAGAATTTCACTTTTGAGGTTCTTTCTGGAATTTTAGAAGGTTGACCTCTATTTTTTATGCATTAAAGTGTGTGACTTGTCTCAGTTTAACATCAATATTTTGCTGCTTTGTAGAAGGTTAACCTTGATTGCTTTATTTACTTGCATGTTATTATATACTTTATTAATCTAAAACTATGTGAATAGTGCCCACTCTATTGGAAAACTGACATGTGGCATTTAAAAAAAAAAAAATTTTTTGGTATTTTTCTTTGTTTTTAATTTTGTGTTCTATTGAAAAAAAATATATATGTATTTGATATTGTAAATTTTTGAACGTAGTTGTGGTGGTGTTATCAAATAAAGTATTTTATATAAAAAACTTTTGAGTAAACATATCTATGATGAAGTAGTTTTCAATTAAGCGGTTACGGTTTCAACCCAAAAAAATTTTTTTGGTAATTTTTCTTTGATTTTAATTTTGTGTTCTATTGGAAAAAAAAATATGTATTTGATATTGCAAACTTTTGAACGTGGTTGTGGTGTTGTCATTAAATAAAGTATTTTATATGAAAAACTTTTAATCAAACATATCTATGATGGAGTAGTTTTCAATTAAGCGATTGCGGTTTCAACCAAGCAAACTGGCATAACCGAAGCGTAATTCGATTTTTTTTTTTCAATTTTGTGTTATCATATATGCATTTCGTATTGCAAACTTTTGAACGTGATAATGTTGTTGTCATTGAATACATATCTTTTATATGAAAATTTTTGAGCAAACATATCTATGATGGAATGGTTTTCAAATAAGAGGTTGTGGATTCAACTCAAACAAATTAACATAACCGAACCGTAATCGCAATAATTGAAGCCGCGCAACATGCGGATTGAAGCACCCAGTTTCTATAATTCTACATGAGGGAATTGTTGTGACTTTGATAGTTAACTTGGTGGTTGCTGTGGATTTACCCAACTTACATCATAAAACATCTTTGTTGCTTCATTTATATAATTCAAAATGTTTATGTGAAGTCTTATTTGTCAAGCTTAACACTTCCTTGATGTCATGTTCTCATTTTTACAGACATGCGAGAGATATTTCCTTTCGAGCTCTTCCATTTAGGAGGTGATGAAGTCAATACTGGTTAGTAAGTTCTCCTGTGGTTACAGTTTTGGGACCATACATATTTCTTGAATAATTTAGAGGGTCAGGTGAAACGAACTCAGTTTATGTGTGAGTTGCCAATGTTGGGACAACAATTATCTGGAAACTCTTACCGCATTAGTTCTTGCGCATAACAATGCTACCATATGTATCAGATTCGAACTCATCTTTAGCTGTCTTACATTATCTTCATTGGTGCAGATTGTTGGAGCTCTACCCCACATGTGAAGCAGTGGTAAAGCCTTTATCTTCATTATGTCAAGTTCTTATCTTCCCACATTATTTACTTAGAATTTACACGGTGACAGTCTTGACTCTAGACTATCCTTTCTGCTTTCTACATATAATTCAATTATTCCGTATATAGGCTTCAGGAGATGAACATGACGGCTAAGGATGCATATCAGTACTTTGTACTCAAAGCTCAAGAGATGGCGATATCCAAAAACCGGACTCCTGTCAACTGGTATGTCATATATTGTGTGTTTTCTGCAAACAATTAGTGTTTCATTTCTTTTGAATTTTGATGGGATTGTGTATTGTTGCTGTTGCTGCTGTAATTAGTGTTTCATTTGGATAAAGTCATCATAATCCAAAGTAATTAATTCCATGTTAAAACAGTATTGTTTCAAAATAAATTGTTCGATATTGTACCATCTATCTGTTTGACTATCTGCTAATTCGTTTAATTCCATCTACACAGGGAAGAAACTTTCAACACATTTGGTGGAAAGCTCAATCCAAAAACAGTTGTGCATAACTGGTGAAGTTCTGATTGGGTTTTATCTTCTATATATTCATATGGGTCATTGAATATCATTTTTAGTTGGTGCTCCTAGGACTGAATGCAGAGATTTGGTGTCTATTCTGTCAGGTTGGGTTCTGGCGTTTGTCCAAAGGTGGTAGCACAAGGGTTAAAATGCATATATAGCAATCAAGGGTTTTGGTATCTTGATCATTTGGATGTCACGTGGGATGGGTTTTATAATGCTGAACCATTAGAAGGGATAACTGATGCTTCTGAACAGAAACTTGTTCTTGGTGGAGAAGTCTGTATGTGGAGTGAGACTGCTGATCCATCAAATGTTCAGGCTACAATATGGCCTCGTGCTGCAGCTGCTGCAGGTATCTTGTCTGCTTCAAAGTAGAGGTGTATTTTTCAACCCATTTTGAATGGGTCGATTCAGTTATGTTTTATCTCTAAGAGGTCAAACTGATAAAACAAAATTGATAAGAAGGAAAAAAGTCAACCAAAGGGGTTGAAAGTCATCCAAAGAGTAAATTCATAGAACCTCCTAAATCGTTTCATTTAAAAAGTTTGACACGCTATCTCTAATAAAAGAATTTGAATTTTTGTAGAAAGGTGTTTTTCAGGCAACGCTAACCCAATTCGTGCCTAAATATTAGCTGTTTTTGGCCACTTCATTTATTAATTCTCCCAACAATGAGAATATGTCAAACAATCAAATATCTAGTTATCTGACTACAACAACTTCAAAAAGTAGAAGCACATCCAAACAGCATATCCTACACCCCTTTCTGTCACAACTAATTTTCATTATTGAATTACACATTATCACCTTTAAAAAAAATACATGCAACTTATAGTTTCTTTTCCTTTTTGTACCCTAGAGCGATTGTGGACCTCACAGGAAGCTGCACCAACAGGCAACGAGAACACATTAACCCGGTTGCAGTACTTCAGGTGCCTGTTGACCAGGCGTGGTGTTCAAGCTAGCCCTGTAACAAATAATTATGCTCGAACCGCTCCTTATGGTCCAGGATCGTGCTATGACCAATAAGTCGATATAAGTATCGAATGCTGGTTCTAGGAGTTGTATATACCATTGATCTACGGTTCCCACGATGTCCAGGTGGAAAACAGTTGTAATGCATGATCATGGCCTACAGGTTCTGCAATTAAGTTGAATGTGGGATTTATTTCGAATTAAAGTTAGCAAAATGTGTGTTGGTGTAAAACTGATCTTTGAATATTGTACCTCTCTTTTCTTGTGAGTGATGATGCTGTAGATTGTGTTTAATCGGCAATTCCATCTTTATATTCCATGAATTTACATTTTCTTGGACATATTGAAGTACTCCGTCTCTTGCTATGTAAATGAGCCAAGCTACTTGCGAGCTTGACTAGAGCGCAGCCTAAACGAGCTCAAACATACTTTGAAGCTCATTTAAAAAAGGATACTTTGATGCTCATTTAAAAAAAGTAGTTCAACTTTGAAGCTTGTTTAATGTAGGAGTTTATGTTTCTGACCCAACAGGCCTAAACATTCTCTTCCTTATACTTACAATTTTTATTTTTATTTTTTTAATAATATTATCTAATCGAAAGTTAAGTTTAATCAATAATAAACACCTCTACCATAACTAATGATGTTTGACTTTTGAATGTTTAACTAAAGTACATATTATGAAGACAAACAACATAGCAGCTACGACCAACGATATATTATTGACCATGATATGTTAGGACATGTACAAAGTACAATGGTAGGTTCATTAGAAGCTGAAATGGTTTATGAACCAATTGCATAATGAGATGTGATTTATGATGACATAACATGAAAAAGATTCAAGATTATAAACCTCTTCATAATTGAAAAGCTAGCTCATATATTTTGCTTTACAAGGTTTATATATAGTGGATGTAGGTTTACAAGTTGATAACATGTCTAATTTATAAACCAAACAGTTATCCAATTTTGTCTTTCACGAGGTATGAGATAAGTGAAATGTAGACAATTTTACCTCTACATAAAGGTAGATAGACAACTTCTAGAGGACCTCCGGTCATTTTGCAAGAAGTGATGATCAAACCCCAGAACTTTGTTTCCAAAAGCAATAAATTTACCAATTGATCTAACCTTGCTTGTTGTCTAAATTTGAAACCTATAAAAAAGTTTTTACCATTAGAGATGTTCTTATTATCGTCTTATTGGGCTCGTCGGACCTTAAGCCTTCTTCGTATAATCTACTATATGTACGTATGTCTTCCATGCTACCTTTCTTTTAAGCTACCTTTCTTATTTGTTCCTAAATGTTGCATGCTTGGCTCTATGCTCGTACTTATGTTTCTTATACGTTTATTTTTGCTCTTTTTGCTTTTTGCTCTTTAATATTGTATATGTTTTTATGCCCTATGTTGCTGTTTCTATAACCTATCTTAAATGTAGCCAATCGATACTCGGCCGTCAGATATGATTCCTTACCCCTTATACTTTTTCTATTCTTCCCGCTTTTGGCCGGAGGTCCTTATGAAAGCAGTCTCTTTACCTTTGGTTAGAGGCAAGACTGTCTACATCTTACCTCCCCCATACCCCGCTCCGACAGGGATTGGGTACTGTTGTTGTTGTTGTAGTAAACGAAAGGAATATGTTACACAATAGCTTATATTATAAAGATCTTTAAAAATAATGATTTATTCATTTAATTGGATATTTCAAAACTAAAGTTGGCGAAATTAAGTAATAAATCATCATAACTAGGAGGTTTCCCGCTCGATGTGTGCAACCATAAGCGGTAATGAGTGGGCTGTGTGCTGCCACTGGTATTTTATTTTTTTTAAGACAATACCACAACCATACTATTCTATACTATTCAATATATATTTGTTCTAAAGGTTGCCAAAAATGATTATAAAAAAAAATAAAACAACCCATTAAAAAAGTAATTAAAAGGTAAAGCCAAAACAACTATATCATATATATGTTTGCCAAAAATTTGCTTATAAAACATATATTTATTTAAGGTAAATACCACAACTATTTCATTTTAAATATTATTATTGTCATTGTATAACTCAATATAAAATTAAGTTGATATCAAACCCAATATAAAATCCTTTTAATGCCATTCTTTTTTTGAATTTAATTGTTAACTACTATTTGTTAAAATAGGACTTGATTTATTATATCTAACCATTTCTCAAAAAGTATTTGACATTAACACCTTAGCCACTCCCCAATTTCTTAAGCCAGTGGATTCAGACGCAGCCAATGATATATTTTTTCAACCCAATAATTGTTTCATAAAGACCCAAAACAACATAAGGAATTTTAAACAAAAATGAAAAAAAAGACCCAAAACAACATAAGGAATTTTAAACAAAAATTGCAAAAAAAAAAAAGTGCAAGAGCAGGGTTCTACCGCCAAATACAATAGGGGCACGCGAATCATCCCAACTTGCAAGGCTCTTGTTTATTCTTTGGTAAATTAAGTATATATTGTAATCCGAATTAACTGTTTTAATGGTTGTATGTTATGCATCGGAGCATGCATTTTATTGTTTACTTCGTTCGCTTTTAATAGAGAAAGTAATAAATTAAAATATATTAACAATTTGAATTGATAGCTCGGATTTATTTTAACATAGACTTTTTATTTATTAAATAACTTTTTATATTATCTTATCTTATCTTACTAGATACTAAAAGAAAGTTGTCATAATGACTTATTAGCCCATCACAAATTTCTATTTCCTCAAATTGAACCTTACTTATGTCATTAGTTTATTTATTAATTTGCAATTAAGTTAATAAAATCCTTCCACCAAGAATAAATTTGATAAAAAATTCTCATTATTTTTTAATTCAATTAAATAAAAATATCATATTTTTTAGCCTTTTATGAGAGAAAAAATATTACACTTTCATAACTTTCTAGCTTTCAATTTGATAAAAAAAAAAAAAAATCTCTCAAATTTAAATTTTTTACCATTTAATTAAAAAATCTCCAACATCTTATTAATAACTATTTTTTCTTTCAAAAGTTTTAAAAAATTAATCGATGCCCAGTGAACATTCAAAACAAAGTAAGCTTTCAAATAAGTCGTTGAAGAAAAAAATTATAACATATACAAGATTTTGAAACTGCTATGGCCGTATACGAGATTAATTTAAGAAACTTATATGTTAACTTACCCATTCGATGAGTTTATAGACCGGAAATGTCATTCAACATAAAACCATTTAAAATAATCAATATAATTATTTTTATATATTCGTGTTTATACACAGGTCTAAAATCTAGTAATTTATTATAACATATATTTCATAGCTTTTAATTAAGATATAATTTCATAAGTTATCTATAAAATTAAATGAGCTTTTATAATTATGACAAACAATCATTTAACACTGCCAGCTAAAAAACTTTAATCTTGGTGTATTGTGCTAGTATATGCTAGTTGTAAATCATCTTTGTCGACGTTTTCCAACTTGTTTTTCTTTTTGTTTATTTATAATCTAAGGAAAACAAGTTCAATTTTGTTACTATTGTTTGTTACTCTTAGTAAACGAAAGGAATATGAGAAGAATAGCTGATATTTTAAAGAGCATCAAAAAATGATTTATTGATTTAATTGTATATTTCAAAGTAAAGTATGACGAATTATGTAATAAACTAGATTATGTCCCGCGTAAAACGCGAAAAAACATATAAAAAATATTACATTTAAAGGTATAAAAAAACTTACACAATAATTAAAAATAAATAAATGATAATAAATTAGCAATGTTTGACATGCATTATGGATGATAATAATAACAAAAACAACAAAACAAATATTGAAGATGTATATTGAAAAAAAAAAAGTAAAATGAAAATAGATTATTAGATTACGTGATAGATGAGATGAGATGTGAAAGGAGATGAAATTGTTAAGATAGAAATTATATTTGTGTATATGTGAGAAATAGATTATAAAAAAAAGCCACAAATAGCATTTACAACTTATTAAACATTAAAAAAGTGTAAGGTACAACATACAAGCTAATAGTGTATGAACTTTCCATGACTGAATTAATACTAATAGTGTATGAACTTAAAGTAGTCTTGCCATGAATAATGAAATATAGTTAAATAAAAATGCGAAAAAATATAAACGAGTATTGAGCTTGAGCTCGAGCTCGAACAATAATTAAATATTCGAGCTCAAACTAGAACACACTTTTTAAAAGCTATTCGAGCTCGAGCCGAGTAATAATTAAATGAGTCAAGCCGAAAATTCCTGAGACTCAACTCGACTCTGATCGTTAACACCCCTAAGTTAGGATACTTAAGTCAGGATACCTGATTGTTACTATAGGAACAAGGAGGGCATCTACCCTTCATAAATTTTAATGTCTATGTATAAGAGGAATTTTTTTAAGGGTATCAAATTTGGTGAATTTGTCCCCCTAAAAGGTTATGCTGGGGGCATTTGTTCTACATATTGTTAGTAATTTAGTAGAGTTGCGAGATCCAGTTATTAGACTTGGAATCGGGTTAATACCAGGGTACAAGGGCATCAACCCTAGTGGTGGCGTATCTGAGTCGAGAGT
>JAOEHQ010048725.1:0-10057 GCA_025447715.1 Asclepias incarnata
AGAGAAATAAGGATGACTAGATATGGCACCTAGTATATATTAGGTGGCAAGGCAAGATAAAGACAAAACACTTGCTGTTCCATTTAACGTAGTTTGCGAAAATATTATGTCAGGTTTCAAACCTAGTAGATTTATTAAAAAGCTTCTATTCATTTGTTCCACAGAGAACGGCATGGCTGGGAATATTCTACATGTGCATACCGACTGGAGTTGCTGTCGGTTATGTTTATGGAGGACTGGTGTGTACCTGATCCTTTTTTCTTGTGGGCTTTGATGATTACCCAGAAAATATATTTTGATTTCAATAGGTCAAATTAATGGCTTCTGTTTTCTGTTTCATAGGTTGGAACTAGTTTAGGTTGGCGTTATGCATTTTTTGGTGAGGCAATTTTAATGCTGCCATTTGCTATTTTAGGTTTTACAATGAAACCTTTACATATGAAAGGTACATTATGTATTAGTTTTTCATTTATAATATAAACAGAATATTGGTTTTAACATTGTTGGACGAGTTTTTATCCATATAGGTATGTCAATTGATAAGAAGTTCCCAACTTCTTTGAATGAGGATCTTCCTGACCATAGCTCCAAGGAACATTCCAGGTGTTTCTCAAAGCAATAGCACTATATAGAGCTCTCATTCTATAAAATCATTGATAGGTGGATTAAAGGATTAAAACCGTTTTAAGTTATATAAATTTGGATTTATTTGTTGCAGCTACCTTTCATTTACATCCAATCAGTTATCCAGATTCTGGCTAGATTTACAAGCTCTTTTGCACGAGAAGATATATGTGATAAATGTTCTAGGTTATATTGCTTATAACTTTGTCATTGGTGCATATTCATATTGGGGACCAAAGGCTGGTTATAGCATATATCAAATGGTAAGCACATATGACTTTTACATTGATTTTTGGTTTGTGTTACAAATGAATGAATGATGCATTTCAATGTGATATAACGAATTAGAAGAAAGCTGCCAAGTTTTTTATCTGAATGTTTCATCCTCCACAGAGTAATGCTGATATCTTATTTGGAGGAATCACAATAGTTGGTGGAATTGTGGGGACATTGGGGGGAAGTATTATCTTGGATCGCATGAATTCTACTATCCCTAATGCTTTTAAGGTAGAGATTTCTATTATATATTGCGCAGACATTGGACATCCATAAAATCTTCAAGTTGGAGGTGACAATTTTGACCCATTTATTTCTTAATGGGTTGATTGGGGTTAAGTTTTATCTCTAATGGTTCAAACTGGTAAAATAACAAATAGCTTAAGAGGAAATGGGCAAATGGTTCGAACAGGTCACATGGATTGAAAATCTATATAGTTACTGAAATACTCGTGTAAGTTCGATATATATGATTTGACATACTTATTATTTCAAAAATAATAATAATATAAACGTTGGGCAATGTTTCATACTACAGAAAAATATAATTAAAAAAAGAAAGTGTGTTGTATTGACCCAACCTGTTTCAACGCATACCTAATAATTATCTGTTTTGACTACTTACCCAAACCACTTGACCTGGTTATTTTTTGCCACCTCCACTTCAAAGTGTGCATTGAGAATCTGAATATTGTGTATCTTTGACTACTTACCCAATTTCTTGAAATTGAGCCTTATATTTGTGTTTTGTATTTGCTTACAATTTGCAGCTACTTTCTGCAACAACGTTCTTTGGAGCAGTGTTTTGCTTTAGTGCCTTTTGTTTCAGTAACTTGTACATTTACATGGTTCTCTTTCTTATTGGGGAGATTCTCGTTTTTGCCACTCAGGTAACTTTTTTTGTTAAGGATGTTATTTATAAACTTTGACGTACATTTTTAATAATATTTCTTATTCTGATTTCAGAAGTACATTGTATACACTGCAGGGTCCTGTGAATTTTGTTTGTCTCCATACTGTTAAACCAAGTTTACGACCATTATCTATGGCTATGTCAACTGTTTCTATTCACATCTTTGGTGATGTGCCATCCTCTCCACTTGTTGGGATACTCCAGGTTTGTCTTTTGGTTCCTGCTATATGGCTAGAGGTGGCAAAATGGGTGGGTCGAACATGACAAGGCTGGATAGACCCGAAACAGTTTATTCCTGATGTTAATTATTTTATTTTTTGAAAAAGTTTGTGATTCAAGTATATTGCAATTAATTATATAATCTGATCTTTCTCAGTAACATGATTTAGGAGGTTTTATGCATTAAAAGCACACTTTAGGAGGCTTGTGGTTCTTTGACTTGTTTCCATCTTAGCTATTCTTTATTTGGCATGTTCAAACCGAAATCGACCAATTTATCAGGGTAAACTGGTCAAATTTGGCACCTTTAATTCTTAGGCTGAACTGATACAATGACATTTGCCTCCCTTCTACATCTTTTAGTTTGTGAACCAGCATAAAAAATAGCCCAAAACTGAGAATTTTCAATCAGCATAAAAAACAGGAGTTGCTTTCATTGGCTTCACTGGTTTTATTAGTGTTATTCTAATCTTATTGACTAGATGGTACATTGATGTTTGACCTAGTTCTACCTCAAGTTATATCTTTAATATCATTTCGGGACTTGTTTCAGATGTGATTGTTTCCAATATAAGAGCAAAATTCTGGTGTTATCTTCTGATGATAAGATATATATGCAATAAGAATCTTGTTCTTAATAAGATGCTATATTTTTTTCTTACACAGGACAAAGTTGACAACTGGAGGACATCCGCTCTGATTCTAACTTCAGTATTCTTTTTGGCAGCTGGAATATGGTTTTTAGGTATGGTGTTACGAGAACATAGTCATTCAAATTTTTCTTATTTTTGGTAAAATTCCACCAACATTTTATGTATCTTTCCAACCTTATCTTTTCAAGTTATAGATGATATTGATCATTAAGCTTTTATTTATGTTATAATCAAAAGGGCATCGTACATATTTGACTCAGTCAATACACCTGTATATGTATTGATCATTGAATAGACTTTTATTAAGGATGAAGTGGTTGAAATCGCCAAGTAGTAGCTAATATGAGGTCAAGTGGCATTTAAAAAAAAAAGCCAAAAATGCCAAGTAGTAGATTATTAGGGGGTTTTCAAGAGTCCTGGGTTCCACCCAAGGCATTCGTGTAATTTAGGAGTAGGAGTAGGATAGTTTGCTGTTCTAAAAAAAAAGTGGCATTTTAAAATTCTGAACATTTTCATGTTTCTTTGGTGCATTTTGATTCTGCAGGCATCTTTCTTCACAGTGCAGACAGATATAATGAAGGCGACGAGAATCTAGTGACCACTACCAAGCAGTCAGACATAATACCATTGCTTGAAAATAAGCCGGATGATGCGCTTCCTACTTCCACTTCACCTTAAGCATGAATTGATGGATGATAGATTCAAGACGAAGCAAATGTACAGTATCCCCTGTTATTGTTGTTTTCAACTCAATAGAAGTTTTCCGTTTTGTGTTGTAACATTGTACTGGCAAAGTATGTGTAAACCCTCAATTAGCAGGCATATGACCTTTCATTTATCATGGGCTGGACAGAGTCTGATCCAATATGCAAACAACCCGAATCAAGCGTTTATATAGTTTTCAGTACATTATATGTAAATTCTCACATGTGTGATTAGTGCTGTAAGCCGGTTGAACTTCTATTAAGTAATTCTTGCTTCAACTCAACTTGAGCTCGTTTGGAGATAACTTTAGCAGGTTCTTGGATTGAGCCAACTCAACTTTATATATTGAAGTCAACAATCGTGTATACTAAAACAGAGAAGAGATCCGTTTATTCTGAAAGCGTTAATCAGAAACGAGTCATTACATTTCAAAACGTGACAAAATTCTACGTCAAGAAACTTTCAAACAAAACCATTTTGCTTTGCTTGACTTGAAACAATTCAACATCCTGAAATTTGCTATTTCCACTTAAAAAGGGTATTCACCGGCAAAAGTAAGAATTTGAATGAGGGATTGGGCTGCAATCCTGCCTAAAACGTTAACAAACTTTTTTTTTTTAACATAGTTGCATCATTTACTCTTTTTTTTATTGACCTTTCAAATTTTATATAGATATGGTACTTACGATCGGATTATGTCTAAAAAAAGATAAAAGGAAAACAGTCGTTGGAAAATGAAGTGTTGCCAGAATAAATTGCATAAATCCGATCAAAAGTACGATATTTATACAAGATTTGAGAGTTCAACGGGTATATAAGCTAGAAAAAAACTGTGTACAAACTGAAACTATATTGGCATTATAGGCATTAAATCCTTTAAAAATATGTTTAATTTATACAAATTTGAATCTAATCACATTTTTACTAAAACATTTGGTATCATCGATCTCACAAAAGGCATTATAACAGATATTTTCTCCCTCAGCCATTCATGTGTCCTCACATCTTGTACAACCTTATAAGCAAATGTAAAATGTAATAAATAGTTGAAAATGTTGGATAGTTTTATAAAAGATGTTATGTAACGTGACGTTGTATTTAGGTGACTCGTGTCCATTTAAATATATATTTAAATCATACTTTTTAAATACCATAAATAATTAAAACAACTAAATTATATTTATGACTTTTATATCAAAAATCCTATTATATTATTTGTTACCATAATTATCTATTTTTATCATCACTTAAATTATTAATAAATATCAAATATGTTAAAAATATTGTTGTATATGTGGTATCTATTTTTTAGACACATCATGCGTATACACATATTACCAAATGCATGTGATAGGGCATGTTCAAATTTTAATTTCTTCACACAAAAAATCAAGCTTACGATATATAGTCAAATGGTACAGTGTACGAGTATTAAGACTAATAAATATATAAATATTAGGAGAAGATTCAACAATAACAAAACCGATTGAGACTTTTTTGAAATATTGTAGTTATGAGAAATTGTCTAATTCAAACAAGCATACCATGTATTTCTTATGAGAACGCCAATGTTTTTTATTTTATTCTAATTTTACTTCTTTGTTGCTTCTAAAATACTTATATAGAACTTTTAATGATAATTATTATTATACACTATATTAATTTTAGGATATTTTAATGCATCAAAAAGAAGTTTGATTAGCATGTTGGTGAGGTGACATGAACACACTGACATTTCAATATAATACGTTATAATTGGTCTTATAATACGTTATAATTGGTCTTATAATAAATGTTGCACTTCTATATTATAGTATTAAGAACATATATTACTAATTATTATCACTCTTTTACGTTTATCTATATCTATAATACATTGTTTGCTTAAAATTTAAAAGTTTGAATATTGGAAGTTAGTTTTATCCCTTAAAATATATAGTACATTAGAATAATGTTAACCTTCAAGTTTAATTTTAAACTTTTTCAACATCTACAATAATATTTAGTTAGTAATATACTCTACTTAAGTAAAATAAGCCGTTGTATATGATTTATTTTTATCTAAATCGATATAAATTTCGTCGCAATCGGAGACCGAAAATATAACAAATACTTTTGGTCTCCGATTGCAACGAAATTTATATCGAAATATTGATAAAAATAAGTTATTTACAATGATATAGATATATTTTAAATAAGATTTAAAAAGTTAAGGGTTACTAGTGAAACACATAAGGTTTAAATAGTTAAGAGTTACTAGTGAAATATTTATAATAAAAACGTTTATTAGTAAATTCAGAAAACGGCTCTCTTGTTGGAAAGCAAACCTTCTTTCTATTGGTGGTAGGACTACTCTCGTCAAATCGGTTCTTGGGTGTTTACTTTCTCTCAATGTTCCCGATGCCGAAAGCGGTTAATAAAACTTTGGAAGCTTTGCGAGCCTCTTTTTTCTGGGGTGAGGTAAAGGACAAGAGAAAAATCCATCGGATTAATTGGAAAGCGGCTTTGGCAAGTATCGAAGATGGAGGGATTGGCATTGGAAGTTTAGTGGCTATGAATGTGTCCATGTTGATTAAATGGAGATGGAGGGGGCTAAATAACAAAGACAGTCTTTGGGCTAGGTTGATTTCAGCAATTCATGGGCAGGAATGTTTCTACAACATGTCGGCCAAGAATAGAGGTTTGTGGTGGAACATTATGTCTTATATTAAACTTGCTCATGAGGCTCACTGTTTTCCCAAAGATGTTATAACCAGGAAGATTGGTAATGGGGTTTCTACATATTTTTGGAAAGATATTTGGGTGGGAGATATGTCATTAGATAAGAAATTCCCGAGATTATTTGCGTTAGAGACGGAAAAACGATGTAGTGTTGCGGATCGTTTTGATGGGACAAGATGGAGTTGGAAATGGCGTCGAAGAATCAGGTCCGGTCATGAAGAGGAGCAACTCAATGCCCTATGTACCGAGGTCCCGAATGGTTTATCTTATGCGCTTGGAGGGTAAAGAACAATTCACTGTGGCTAGTACGTACTCGAAAATACATTGATCATAAGGCCATCTATACGAGTAATGCTCCTACTTGTTGGAATAAATGGGTTCCAAAGAAGATTAACTTATTTGTGTGGCGACTTCTTAGGAACGGTATTCCTACGCATGTTAATTTGTTTGGTCGAGGGATCGACGTGACTATTGTGACCTGCAATCTATGCGATAATGGTATAGACGACAGCATGCATATTTTTCAACAATGCACATTCACGTGTGATGTTAAATCCAAAATTGAATATTGGATTAATTTTGCTATTCCCTCTGTGGATCCTAATGGAGTGGTGAATTGGTATAAGAGCCTCAATGTTACTAACCATCAGAGGAAAATCCTTGAAGCCATTTTATTTAATTGGTGGTGGCATGTGTGGAAGGAAAGGAACAATGCACTCCACAATGGTAAAAGAACAAATGCTAGTGAGACGTTTAACTCGATAGTTTCACTCTCGTATCTTTGGATGTCGAATCGGGAAAGAAAACACAGTTACACATGGAGAGAATGGCTCGTGAATCCGATGTATGGGAAATGATTATTATGTTATTTGGGTGTTGCTGCATTTCGAGGGAAATGATATTGGTTTCGAATGCTACTGGTCTTGCACACTTATTTGAGTGTTTTTGGTTGCATGCTTTTTGTTACTATTTTTTTGTATCTTATGTGGGGCCTTCCTCTAGACATAGTTGGGATTATATCAAAAACATCACAAAGTGAAAACTGGTTTATATGTATAATAGCATTTCAGTTTATACACTCAAATTTCAAATTTCATGACATTGAGAAAAAAAATGTTTTATAAATATAGTCGGGTAGGTTAACATAACTATATCAAATGTTTTAAATGTTTATATGTATAATAGCATTTCAGTTTATACACTCATGACTCATAATTAGTGTTAGTTTACGTGTAGTTTTTGAATTTGTCACGTATGGAGAGTCCCCAATGAAGGAAGACCGGAACATTTACATGCGGTCTCCGGTTCAATCCCAATGAGCAACCGGGTTTTACCACTAGTGCCTAGTGGGCCTTCGGACGGGTAAGTTTTTCTCGGAACGTAGAGTTAACATGGTGCGCGACTCTGTAGAGCTGGGAATAGGCCAGCTGACGATGACCTTTTGCCATTGAGTCACTCTGTCTGGAATACCTAAGCATTTCTTAGTTACTTCGTCGTTAAAAAAAAAGAAAATTAAGATGATGAGAAGTGAGATAACATGCTGTAGATTAATCATAGATAACACTTACAGAGTATATATT
Source organism: Asclepias incarnata (assembly GCA_025447715.1). Classification (NCBI taxonomy): domain Eukaryota; kingdom Viridiplantae; phylum Streptophyta; class Magnoliopsida; order Gentianales; family Apocynaceae; genus Asclepias; species Asclepias incarnata. The sequence goes on from JAOEHQ010048725.1 coordinate 7,692, forward strand.
TTACTTGATTGTTCATTATTATGTAGAAGATAGTAAGGATGCCCTAAAAGGATACTATATCCGGTTTGCTTATTGACACACATCAATTTCCTTCTAAATGAGAATCATTAGATTCTCTTATCTTTTACAATGATTTCAATCTTTTCTTTATCGAATGGCACTTGTGTTCACATGGTTAGACAAGTTTATCAATCATTTACGCTATCTTCAAATATGAAGAAAATTTTATTTATTTATTTATGGATTATCCTTTTTTTAAAAAAAAAAATCATCGTCAACCATATATTTTAAAACTCATACTAGCTAAATACTATTATACAACACTTTTTTTTTTTGTTGTTATTTACAACTATTAATATATGATTTTTTATAAAACTAAAATAAATACTTATAATGAAAACTAAAAGTTTACAATAAAGATTACATTTTATTGTAATGTAAACTTTTTTTCTTTTTCTTTTTATTATTATAACCATTCTATGAATAGAATAAACGGAAACCAAGAAGCAGGATAGTGAATTAGTGACTTAAAAACAAGTATAAAAGTTTTGATTGATATTACTTGGAAAATAAAAATGTAATTAAAGTTATTATAAATTATTATAAATATAAAATAATAGTTGTAACCACGTGATCTGTGAAATTAAAATACTATATCTTTGTAGTTAGTCAGTAGCATTAAAGTTCGTGTGTCTCATTGTTTTGGGTAATTCAGGATTTTTTTTTTCAATACACAAAAATGTATCATATAGCTAAAACGGTACTCGTTGATTGGACCCGTACGCGTATTGAATAGTAGGGATAGGTGGTTCTGGGGGGAAAACAAGGAAATTACTTTCTCGGTGAAGGCTGTAAAAGACTTCCTTGTCAAGGGGTATGATTATAGTGACAGGTTTATCTTCAAATGGGCGAAATGGATACCAAAAAAATGTAATATTTTGGTGTGGAGGGCCGAAATGCAGCGCATTCCAACTGTTATGGCATTAGCAACAAGGAACTGCATGTTTCCTTAAGGAAGATTCATGTGGGCTATGTGGGGAAGAGGATGAAAGTGCAGTGCACCTATTCTGTTCCTGTAGGGTGGCTTCGGTTGTTTGGCAGCACATATGTTCTTGGAGTAAAGCGAGTCGTTTTTTCTTCTTTTCTATCAGAGATCTAGTGGATATTCACAAGCACGTGGGGTTGGGAAAGAAGGCTAAGAAGGTGTTGAAAGGTATTATAGTGGTGACATGTTGGTGCTTATGGAGAGCTAGGAACAACAAAAGGTTTTCTAATATCGAAGTTCGTCCGGAGAAGATCATACAAGACATAAAGGCACTCGGTTTTTTATGGTACAATAGTAGAAGTAAGAATAGAAAGTTAAGCTGGGACAAATGGTGTAAGTTTATCATATTGTAACTTGATGTAATTGGTTTGGCCCTCGCAATTGGTGAGGGTCTGTATGAATAAAATTTGACCTTTCAAAAAAAAAAAGAAGCTAAAACGGTACAACCGTATAATATATACACTTTGTATATCGTAAAAAAAGTTTGTGTAGGGAATACCTCCCATTAGAATACTCGATCCGTGCAATGTATAGTGATAAATGGGTTTTCATTTTTTAAGTGTTATTCTAAATCGAATTTAAAAACAAAAATTCATAAAATTCGATTAGTACATGGGGCAAAGGGTGACGGTGGTCGGCGGCTACGTCAGCTTTGGATTGTCTAACATACGGGTATATAAAAATTGTTATTGGAATAGTAATAGATGAAAATGATTAGATGAACGTATTTTCATTTATTAATAAGGACATGATATCCGCGTAATGCGGCGACAAAGGTGGCGGCGGCGTTGTGATGGTGGCAGCGGCTGGCGGTGGCGGTGGAGACGGCGACAAGTAGTTTAGGTAATTGATATGTAATTGATGTATATGGGGTAGTATAGCTATTTTATGATTTAATGGATAGATAGTGTAAATTAATAGGGGTATTATAGGTATATCAAGTGGAGATGTTTAAAATAGTAAATAAGGATTATGGGCATTTTAGATAAATTAAATCATCTTTTGAGAAATAGGGGTGGGGGAAATGCTTTATATAGTACTAGAGGGTTACACATGCAAAGCAGCGACGACTGACGACGGCGACGGCGTGTAGGTAATTGATGTAAAAGAGGTAATATAGTTATTTTGGGCGTTAAGGGATAGATGGTGTAAACTTATAAAGGTATTATAAGTGTATCAAGTGGAGATGTTTAAAATAATTAAGAAGATGGCAAGGGCAAATTAGGTATATCAATTCATCATTTGATAAAAGGGGGAAAAAAGGAGAAAGGGGGGGGGGGGGGGGGGGGTTAAATTTTTTTTTTTAAATTTTTTTAAAAAA
>JAOEHQ010048726.1:0-10056 GCA_025447715.1 Asclepias incarnata
GAAAGTGCTAAAAGTTGGGGAAAAGTTTAGAGCCATCTCAACAAGTCAGAAACAAAGCTAGCAACACATTCTTTACATGACTATCAGAAGAAAAATATAAAATTATAAATATTAAAATTAAAAAAAAAACACAGCTCGGGTACAAATCAGTTATTGCATCAAAACACAACAGTGATTTAAGCATTGTGGCGAGCTCTTTCAAGATGATGAGTTCTTCCTTGTAGCATAAACACGGTATGCAGCTAACCCAACGATTCCAACTGCAGCTCCCACTGCAACAATGGAAACATACATAAAACTACTAAAATGAGATATCAAGATGATCATAACCATATTCTTAGTATTACGAGTTTTTGTTCCATAATATGCTTTCAACGTATATTAACGATTAAAGAGAACACCTGAAAAGAGCTACAACACTTTAAAAGGTGTCAATTTCAGACCATTTACTAATGAATGAGCTGCTTGTGGTTTTGTGTTGTTCCAAATGGGTTAAAAAGGTCACATTAACATATTATGCTAAAATCAAAAAGTTGAGAAATATGTATTTAAATGCATACGACCCCCCAAGTCACTTTATCCTATATGGTAATAATATTGTTTTTGCACCCATAATTTACACATTTATTATTTTTAAAAACGGACAAGTGGAAGATCAACATTACCTGAAATAACCATTAGAGAACGGTTAAGAAGCCTGTGATACTGTTTTCGAGTCTTGCCAGCTTCTGTTTCGGGAATGCTCAAGTGAGGGTGTTCTGCTGCTCTTACAATTCTCCTATATATGTTATTGAAGTCTCCCAACTTTGTACTAATAGGTATAGGAGCCTCTATTCCCATATCTTGGCTCACCTACAAAAATAAATATTTAAATAACCAACAGTTCGTCACTTACAATGTAAATGAAGATATAATATCATGGATGAGTAATAATATGCTTTTTATGGTTCACAAACAACATATTGTTCATCAAAATATTAAAATATGTTTGATTTGATGCTATTGCCTAAACTTTTTATTCTTAATAACTAAAAATATGTATACCCTTGTTGAATCGTGTATTGCAGTTGGGTATGGTTCGAGGTCGTCTTTAGCAGCAACAATGAGGCAGGGAACCTCATACCCCGTAGACTCCCCGTGACTAGCAACCTGAACAAGCAATTCTGTTGCTCTTAACCATGAAGCCTCGTTTGAACTACATGGCAGAAGAAAAATTCAAGATGAAAACAAGCAGCTAGAAGGACATATGTTAAAAGAACAAACTTCAAGCTACCATATTTAAAAGAACAGAAGTCCACTACATAGCATAGACATTGCTTGAACTTCCTATGCCTAACAGGTCAAACAAGTACAAAATAATGTTGTATGTCTAACGGGTCAAACAAGTACTAAGTAACTTTAAGGAAACAGGTCAAACGGGTTGAAACTAGCCCAAAGTATATTTTTGAAAGCACGAAACCTTGTAAATCCTTTTGTTAAAAAAACATAATTATTGTATTGTACTCAACACTCTAGCTATCATTTACAAAAAGAAAAATATTTCTGGTTCATTTTATTTAGGATCAACCCCCTAATAACTTGCTTTGACCCGTTACCCGGCCAGGCCATTTTGTCACCTCTACAAAGAGTGTAATTTGTTGCATAAAATTCTGAAAGAAGTGAATAAGACGACTCAATAATTTGGGTCAAATGGTTACTATTTTCCAGCTACCTATCATGAACAAATACTGCTATGTCACAGGCTGCCAAAGCATCCTTATGAATCAACAACTTTTCAATAGCATCTTCAGGAATCTCTCGCAAAATCAAAGTTTTCCTTGTTCCCTGTAAAAATGAGCCAAGATGAGGATATTGACACAGAACTAATTAGAAACGAAGTCCAATGAAGACACAAACTAAGAAAGAAAAAAAAAATATGCCAGTAGCTAAAGCTTGAAGTAGTTAACATACTAGTTTATACTCCCACATACACGAGATGAGTTTTAAAAAGAACATGCTAATATACTATACCATTACAAAAATATTTAATAGTTTATTTTGCTTTATAAAATTTTAAGTGTACTTGTACATTAATGAAAGTTAGTATCCTTTTTAGCATGGTATGAAGGGTTCATAATGGTTAGCAGGAAGGTATTAATAACAAAAATAAAAAGGCATCCACAACCTTTTCTAGAAACCCACGTATACGGCCAGTTTATACATATTATTATGTTTACTATACTTTGATATAATAAACAATGTATGTTGAGGCCCTCAACATATACCAACTTTAATTTGGGTCTTTAAATATGTATTTGTTTTCATTCCTACCAAATATTAGAATTATACTTTAGACTTCATATTAATGTATTATAATGTATTAATAGATACACAAGCAAATAAATACTTACAAAAAAAACCATATACTCATATGGCATGTTGATTACTAAAATAACTGTTTTTAACATGTGTATATCAATTACTAAAAAAAACCTTTATTTATAGTGTTTTTTGTTAAAATCAATGGCATACTTACACTATAATAATTCTATTAAATCGTGTTAACATAACATAACTCCATATGGTTCATCAGTATTTGTTATGTAGTCATTGTTTCATTAGTTTTAGTAAAGGTTTAAATCACATACGCAAAGGTGGCAAGACAGGTAAACCTGGTTGCCCTGAAACACCTAAGGTGACTTTTTCACCAGTTCAATCCATGTCCTTTTCAACTATTTTGTTTATTTAACCCGAGTGACACATTAGTGATAGAACATAACCCAAATTCACAAACCTATAAGCAAATCGTCAGCGTTCCCACCTCTATTCGTATGTAACAGCAAAACAACTATATATTCGTGGAGGTCATCAAGCGGTATAACATGATGTTAACAAAAAGGTACTTACGTCAGGCTGATCAACAATATTAACTGTACATCTTTCCTCGGTAGTTGGTGTATAAGTTTCAGAAAAAGGGCTGCAGTTCAAACAATAAAAAGAAAATGTCATGAAAATTGTTAGCAGTAAGACATATACAAATCTGCTGACTGCTGGTGAAACTTTTTGCAGTAGTCATTGACAGTTTCATATATGATAGAAGTGGTCATTTTGACCTACTTTACTTAATTACAAATGAGTCAATTCCCGCTGTATTTTTTTCTACTATTTCCAGCAGGTAAAGTAAAATATGTTAGCTTGAAAGGAAACAGTTTAAACAGGTCGAAGGTCACCCATTGTATACATTTAACACATAAAACCCCCTCTAAATAATTTTACTCAAGCAAATTATCATGAAGATAATATATTGATTTTCATCATGTATGACTCACAAATTATTTACAAGTCAAAATTAAAAAATAAAAATAAAAAAGTGTTTCGTGAAAGACTTGTGGGCCATTTTGACTCGTTTCCCAACCCGTGCCAAAATATTAACCATTGTGACCCATTAACCAACCCTCTTATCCTGCCACCTCTAAATTCAGCATCTAGTTTAGTGAAAAACCTTCCAACAAAAGACTGCAACAACGAGGACTTTCCCGCCTCCTTAGGCCCGAAAACAAAACACTGGAAGACATTTCGGTCAGAGTGTTGCTTCTTGCGGTCAACACGTCTTCTCCTAGTAACTCTTACTGCAGAAGAAGGATCACCAGCATACCCGAGGTAAATGAGGTTCTCAACACTAAGGACTGGGTCTAGAAGTGTCATAAGAGCCCACTGCATCCCACAAATACATTTCAGCAGATATTAAAAATCTCAGTTGACCAAAAAATGAAAGTCTATGAATCTTCAACCTATTGTGGCTATGTATTTAGTCTACTAAAAGTATCACATATACTCCTCTAATCTATATACTATTATAAAGCAAAAACCTTGAAATGTTGAAAATTAAGTTTCAACATAACTTCCATTAGAAGCTTTGTAAAAACATTTGATCTTCCATTGGAAGCTTTGACCATCTTAATTTGCTATCTTAATTTTCATATTAAATTATTTGACCTCCAACCATTGACCAACTTCCAATGATCAAAAAGTCCATAACTAATACATGCAAAACGTAACACCCATTGGAAGCTTCTCCTTCCGTTTCAAAAAGACCATAATTAATACATGCAAAACTTTTAAAATAGTCCATAACTTTAGCCCCCCCATTTAGCCATGCATACCTATTATATATATGATGATGAACCCTCATAACATCATTCTCATAACATCATTTGTATGAAATGGATTCTGTAAACTCGACACAAGACTTTTTTGATCTATTGATACCTCATCAATGGTTGTTTTTCAAGGCTACTCGAGTGGAGTTTGTATAGAAGAACGACCAAGACGGCACACTATTATTGTTTTTATTATATCGAAATGTAAGTGTCCCCAACTTGATATATTACTTTAGCCGTATTGTTTACAACATATTATATAAATGTCTTGATTGCAACATGTACGTAACTATATAAATGCTTTTCTTCTTTCCTAGCAAAAAAATCAACACCCATTTCATGTATGTAACTATATATAAAAGTATGGTACACTCTATATCAAGTATACTTTATATCAACAACCATTTTTTCTTACAAAAGTATGGCAAGAAAAAAAATCAACACCAATTTCATGTACGGCACACTTTAATTATCTATACTATATAATAAAACAAAAACTCATTTTGTTGAATTTTAAGTTTCAACACAACTTCCATTAGAAGCTTTGACCAAAAACTTTTGTAACCGATATGTAGTAAAACAAATATTGTAACCGACCTTGACCAACAATAGCACATCTTCCATTGGAAGCTTTGATCAAAAGCTTTTGTAACCGATATATAGTAAAATAAATCTTGTAACGGACTTTGACCAATAATAACACAAATTCCATTGGAAGCTTTGACCAATAACTTTTGTACCCGAAATGTTGTAAAACAAATCATGTAACCGACTTTGACCAACAATAACACAACTTCTATTGGAAGCTTTTATAAAAACTTTTGTAACCGATATATAGTAAAACAAATCTTATGACTTTGACCAACAATAACACAACTTCCATTGGAAGCTTTGACCAAAAACTGTTATAACCGATATGTAGTAAAACAAATCTTTTAACCAACTTTGACCAAAAATATACATTTACCCATACATTTAGCTAAACTTACACCTACATATACCTTACATGGCTACATTATTTCTTAGTTCTCACAAAAAATTAATTATTGTATCAAATGGATTCTCAAAACCATGACTTGGCTTTTTTGATCTAATGATACCTCATAATTAGTTGTTTTTCAAAGCTACCTAAGTGAAGTTTATATGAAAAAATGAGAAGATAGCGACACATTAAACGTTGCTTTTATAGATAGTTGAATTTTAAGTTTCAACATAAACTACAAAGGAATCTTAATAAACCCATCAACATTGTAACTTAAATGGAATGAAAGTTTTATTGTAATAGTTACTTTGACTTTGCACCTGTATATACCTTATAAAACTATATTACTTTTCACAAAAAAAATCTATTTTGTATCAAATGGATTCTCAAAACCTAATACAAAACTTTTTGATCTATTGATATCTTATAGATAGTTGTTTTTCAAGGCTGCTCGAATGAAGTTTATATAACATAACGACCACCATGACTCTTGTTTTTGTTAGATCGATATGTAAAATTGAAAAATGTTTTACATGCAAGTAAATATCATATGGATTAATGAAATGTATGTGTTGATTATTTAGATATATACAACCCGATTTGTTCATAGATTCATGAATTGAGAAGGTAGCGACACATTAAACGTTGATTTTATAAAGTTTCCGCCGCAACGCGCGGGTACCTTTCTAGTAGCACATAAATAGCAATGTTAGTATGCACAATTTTGATATTTGACAATTTTAACTAATAGAGGAACTTGTGACCAAAAAAATTACTCTAGCTAATAGTAGTGACGAAAATTGATAAATAAGTATACCTCAGCCAAAAATCCATCAAGTGATAATCCTCCCAAAGCATTATTCTCTGCTGCATTAGCATATGGAGCCACATTCCAAGGACTGCAATGTATAATATCAAATTAAACATTTGATAGTGAAAGAAATAATAAAGGTCAGACCATGTCAATTCAAACAAATTACAGTACCTCTCTGGTGAGGTAGAAAACACGTCATCTAGCTCCTGTGCATTAAGAGCTCCATCCTGGTTTGCAAAATGAGCATATTTTCAATTTCAATGCACCCAAATAAATGAATTACAATATGAATACATCATTCATAGAAGTTTAAAGAGTGAAAAAATAATAGAACATACACGATCCATGTCAAAGGAGGAAAACACCCCTCTGAGAAATTCCACAGCTTCACTTGTCAGCTCCACACTCTTAAAAACAAAACAAACCATGTAAAATAAACCAATTACTCGGTATAGAATAGCATGTACCCATGAATACACATTTCTTTCTAATTACATGTAGGGTTGAATAACACTTTAACACCATTGAACTAATATAACCTCACAAACCAAAATAAGCTTACAAAATACAAGATTACCAAAAATCACCTGATCAGGAGTTCTTTTGATTGGAGGCAACAGCTGATCATCGCCAAGCCTTATCTCATTAGTGTAACCGAATTTTCTTAAAACGGTCCATGTTGTCTCAAGACGGCCCTTTTCAATGAATAATGCATGTAGGAAAAGAAAGCCTGTTAATGTTAGGCCATTCTCATTAACTCCTTCAGGCAATTTTTCTTGCACAACTCTTTTTACACCAACTATCTCTGAGGGTTGCAATGGAGCATTAAAACATTTGACCTGTTCACAAGCATACAATTAAGAATTCCTACTCGCGTTCTAAAAATCTAATACATGAACAAAATAGACAACTATACATAGAAAATTTAGAGTATCATAAAACTAGATGTGGCAATTCTAACCATTTACTTATGAATGGTTCAACTTGGGTAAAGTTTATCTCTCACGAGTCAAACAAGTAAACTAACAAATATTGTAAAGAATGGTCAAACAAATCAAAAGTTGCCCAAAGCAGATAAACGTCTGCATATATGTTATAACCTTTAAATCATTTTGTTCAAATAAAGATTTTAAAAAGGGGTTGGTCTGTTTTGACCCATACTAAAAATATTACCCATTTAAGCTGTTACAAAACCACCCATTTTGTGACTTCTAGTGTAACATATAACAAATACAAGTACAGAAATATAATTACGGATAGAATAGAACCTGGAAATCATTCAACTCTGCATCACTAAGAGCACCGTCTCTATCATTATCACAGAGAATAAAGATTCTCTTCAAAGCCCTGACACAGCGGGGTTTCAAGGTTTGTGCCTCCTGGTCAAATAGTGGGGCTGTTGGATGAAGAACGGCCTTCTGGGAATAGTAAAAAACCTCTGGGATCTGAAAATACAAATAAGGTAAAAGGAAGAAAAAAAAAACCATAAATTCAAGATCTCAACTACATAAACAAACTCAAAAGAATTTAAATTTCGTTAAAATTCTTACAAAACTTCGTATCAAAAACAAAAACGTAAATGAGCAAACAAATTAAAAGAGGACACGTAACCTGAATATTTTTGTATGCTGAACATTCGATACATGTTTCAATCTCCCGAAACTGTTGCATAATTGGTGACATCACCTGCTCCAAACTAACTGAATGTTGCTCATCCCTTAGATCCAACTTACAACCCGCAACTATAACGGGAACCTTTACCTACACGTGTTTACAGATCAAATTAGCTACTAAACGTTTGATGTTAAAACCTAATGATTAATGAAGATATGATAGAATCGGAAGTAGATCCAAGTTCATCATCACATACTCTCGCCACAACCACGTATAAAGCATTTACATTATTCCCATAAATCAATAAAGATGCAATAAGGTGTTTTACTTAACTATGTGTTTTCCTTATTTGGGGAGTCTAAATAAACAGGGAGTAGGGTATTATTTATTGGCATGCTTAAAAAATCGGGAGACTAGGGTTGTTGGGCATCAAATTGGAAAGACAAGTGCCTCCTGAAAACACACGATCTTTGTTCACAGCTTTCATTCGTATGTGAATAAATTGTGTTTGGTTCTTAGCAAGATGTTAAACCAAATCCAAGTTGTTTTCATTTCATTCCGCGAGTGTGGTTTAGACTATTCCGTCTTTGTGGAGATTCAGTAATCACAGAATTGTATTTCATGGGCTATAATTAGGGATTGATCAATAAAAGGGAAGTAACGAGTGAGGGGGTTGGTTGGGGTTTTAATGGGACACGGAAGTGATAATGATTGAAGGCAGTTGGTAGACTATTCATATACTATGAGTCATTGCCCAAAAGTGGGTAGCGGAACATTAACCGGAAATTTGGCCTATATACTAGATCTCCCAATATTTTAATACATAACAGATAAAAACTAATCTATACGTATTTACTGATCCATGACTCCAAAATAATCTTTCCATCTTGTCACGTTTATTATTTTTTCAGTGTTCATATGCATGTGTGTGTAACTATGTGCATCTATATGTAAATATATTTATATATACACATATAGATGGTTATTACCAATTTTCCTTCTAATCCATATCTCAATCAAAGAGACAAGCTTTACATTCACGAAAAATACCAATAGAGGCTCATCACAACAATAACAGGAAAACGCATGAAGCATTTATAGATATAAATAACTGCTATTAATACAGTCTACAAGTGTTCACCAAAGTACTTAAACGATTCAAAACTTTGATATAATTCAAAGTCTACCAAACAGGGTCTATCAAATAGGAAAATATGCTTTTACAGTTTACTTAATGGGAGGTGATTTGTTCCCGGGGGCATTTTACTTCTTACACGGCAGGTAATAGTTATGCCCTCCCTATACAATTATGCGCCCCTCACAAATCTCCTCTCCGCTCGCATGTCTCTCTAATAAGTCCATTGTGCCATTATTAGCACCAATCAAGTTACCACCACAAAAAACTTAGAAGAGAAAAGACCCAAATCAGGCCTCAAGTGTACATGGGACTTAATTGTGGAGCCAAACAAAACAAGACACCCATAATGCTAAACATGAATAAAAATTACAAATAGGTGATAAAAAATGAAACAAAACATAACACCCAGATTTCTCCATCCGTGTGCTTCTATTTGACAACAAAAGTAGTCAAATCCTCTCAACAAAAAGCACCAAATAAACAAACCGCTGATACGAAACAAGTTATAGTATTTGCGATCTCCGAATTACTTTCTAAACTCATTTCAAATCTCATGAGCCATGGTGTACTGGTGATCGGATGTCTAGCTTCATACCTCCCGCTGGTGCCGTCGATAATGTTGGAGAACCCCCATTAAGTAAACAATCGATAGAAACATTGATGATTGGAGTATCCTAGAGGTGGTGATGGACTGTTCTTGAAGTGGAATTCTCTTACTAAAGGGTGTAAAGTAAAAACAGTGTTTTTGTCGAGTATGATGCAATGATCCGTGTACAAATCGACGCCCTTACTTAAATGGTAGTTTCTTTAATGCTTCCCTCATTGGCAATTCAAAATGATAAGAGTAAAAAAATCATACTAATTAATACGAAGTTACGAACTAAAATTTTCCTAAATTAAGTAACAAAAAAGCATACCTCTAATCGTCGAAGTTCGGGAAGCCAAAAAGTACTCAATCGATCAAGGGTCGCAGGCTGATCACATGCATACGTAAGAACAACTGCATCAGCCTTCTGCAGTTCATCGGCAAGTTTGCCTCTATGCTCCAAACTGATATAAAAAAACAACAAAACAGCCATCACTCGACCCTTTCAGTTTCTAGTTCCATATTTCACCAGTTTCTAAATACCATCAAGATAAAGAGAATATAAAAAAAAAGGTTTTCTCACATCCTCCATTTCAAATGCTTGCTATATAGACGGTTAGTTTCCAAAATAATAACTATCGATACGGTTACTTACTTCATGCATCCTCCATTTCAAAGCTAAAAGTATAATTATTCAACAATCAAAATCTAGATAGGGGTGTCTCAAAGCTAAAGCTGTTAAAACTAAAGCTTTAGGCCCCCAATTTTTTAAGGCCCCATTTT
>JAOEHQ010048727.1:0-10056 GCA_025447715.1 Asclepias incarnata
TGTATATGACCGTTGTCCCTGTCTCTCTCCTCCCATACCACGCCACATACAATCTCGTGAAACACATACCGTATGCGAGATAAGGGGGGTGGCGGCGGTGTTCTCGTGCTAGATGGGATACCGCGTATGGCATCTCGTGTACACTGCCACCCCCTTAAGTCATGTGAGTTTTAAATTAAAGCTTAGGGATGTTCGCTAATAAAAAATATATATGAGTGCTAAAAATAAAAAAGTAACTAACCATAAGGACGATTTGCTCAAAATCAAACGGGTACTTTTGATCATTTAAATACTACTTTAGCGGATTTCTTATAATAATCTACATTTTATTTTATTTATAAGATTCTAAGATTAAGATAATAAGCCAATATGTTAAGATGTATATAAATATAGATTAAACTCATAACAATAGGGTTATCAATACTCGATCAAACCCGAAAACCGACCTGAAACCGATCCGAAAAAACCGGGTTAGGGTTGAGAAATCTCGACCCGTCAACCCACTAACCTGATTTTTTGGGGTCGGGTTCGGGATGACCCTTTGGATTAACAGGTCGACTCGCCAACCCGAAAAAATTTAAGTTTATATAATTTTTTTAGTAGGTCGACCCACCAACCCATTTGACCTGAAATCAACCCGCAAACCCATCGACCCACAACCCATATGACCTGTTTGACTTGAAATCAACCCGTCAACCCGCAACTCGACCCACCAACTTGATTTTTTTTCAGGTTGGTAGGTTGGATTCAGGTTGACAGATTGTGGGTCAATGTTGAATTTTTTTAATAGGTCGACCCACCAACCCATTTAACTTGACAACCCACAACCCATTTGACCTGAAATCAACCTGCCCATCACCGACCCACAACCCATATGACCTGTTTGAACTGAAATCAATCCGCCAACCCACAACTTGACCCACCAATCCGATTTTTTTCAGGTACAGGTTGGGTTCAGGTTGACAGATTGTGGGTCATGGTTAAAATTTCTGACCTAAAATTTTTAGTGGGTCGGATTCGAGTCAGAAATTTTCGACCCGTCAACCCGAACCCAGCCCTACATAACAAACATGGCTCTTTTATTACATTGCTATCACTTCCTCTAACAACTTTTTTTTTGGCATAATAAACACAACCACCACCTTTTTTATGTCCTGTTCTCTTTTATTAATTTTCCTTTCTTTATAGGGGCCATGCATGCCTTCATGTTTTACCTTTTTTTCCATATTTCCATTTCCCATTAATCATTTTTGTTGGGGGTGTTACAAAGGTACGTACGTACATTGTCTTTTTCTTTTCTTTTCTATCAATTGATTACAAAAATGTTGCCTCTAATTCTGTCATCCTTTCAGTTTTCTGTTAATCGATTTTCGTCGTGAAATGTTTGTTTAATATGGGAGATGTTAGAGGAGATCATTTGTTTGTTTTGATATGTAAATTATGTTATATATGGTCTCATTGATAATTTGATTTATGAAAAGAAATATATATATATATATATATATATATTGATTGAAATCGCGGGACAGGAAAGCTTGGATGGTCTTGTTCTTAATACTTGTTTAAACAAGTTATAAACAAGATTTCTGCATTATGTCTATCAAGGTTTTGGAGCCTGCATTTCATGGTGTTGGTCAAAAAGTGTATCCTTATTGAATTCCTTATTGTATTTGTTTAATATATAAATGTTTGTTAATTCCATTGTAAATCTCAATGTATGCAATGCAAGAGGTTGAAATTTCGACTCGTTTACTTACAAATGAGTCCCGTTGGTTTGTGTTATATGTCAAACTGGTGAAATTTATTGAATTAGCTTAAAGGGAACTCATCAAATAGGTCAAACATATTTGAAGTCGCCCAAAGTCTATTTCCTATGCCGAAAGAGTTGCATTAAAAATAGTTTGTGGGTTAATCCAAACCGACAAGTCTTGTTTTGACCTGTAGTAAAGGTGACCTGTTTTGACCCATTCCCTGACCCGTTCGACCTGCCCATTTTCCGACCTCTAGTACACATGTATGGTTCAGTTGCTTTTGTTGTGTAGGATTTTTCCTTGACTCTTTGTAGTGGGATTGAAAAATGGAGAATTGAAAACTCTCAACCGGTTCCTTTGCCAAAGTCTGATTATGGTAGATTTTACTCTGGCGATTCATACATTGTCCTGAAGGTGCTTATGAACTTCAAAATATTTTTTTTGCGTCATGTGGTCATATCTCAATGGGATAATTGTATTTCAAGTTTTCGTTTATCTGCAGACGGCTGGCAAACCAGGTGCATATACATATGATATACACTTTTGGTTAGGCAAAGATACTAGCCAGGTACTGCTGCTATTTGTTTGTGTCTTTGCATATTTTATAATAAAAAGAAATTATGTTGTAAAATATAGTAACTTAGATGGCACTGAATTCATAATGTAAATTAGGATGAAGCTGGAACAGCAGCTATGAAAGCTGTTGAACTAGATGCAGTTCTTGGAAGTCGTGCAATACAGTATCGAGAAATTCAAAGTCACGAATCTAGTAGATTTTTATCCTACTTTAAACCATGTATGATGCCATTAGAGGGAGGTTTTTCATCTGGATTCAAGACATCCGAAGACGAGACATTTGAAACACTGCTGTACACATGTGAAGGAAAACGAGTCGTCAGATTAAAGCAGGTCTAGTTTTCCATACATAACTCAAACATACTTGATCTAGGTCGCAATATGGGCAGGTTGGGTAATGGGTCCTTTTTATGCCGGATCAGGTTGACTCGCTAATATTTTTGCAATTTTTTTTACTTTTTCTTACAAATAATGAATGTGCTAGTTATAATAACAAAAAAATAACCAGTGCAGTTTTCTTTTAAAAGCAAATATTGACACTTCATCACTACATATACATACCGCTAGGCTAAAGGCCCTTTGGCATGCGGTAATAGTCTAAATCTTTCGGATAATAAGATTTTGGAGGCGTTATGCACTTCAAACAGACTTAGAGTGGTGTCTATCTATTTCCTTTTTAGTTAGATTTGTTGATTTGTTGATATTTAACTTCAACTGATTTGCCCCTTTCATGTGTACCTGCATTCATCAGAAGTATATTTCTTTTCTTTTTTCAGGTTCCATTCATGCGATCCTCACTCAATCACGATGATATCTTCATATTGAACACCAAGGAAAAAATATTTCAGTTCAATGGGGCAAATACTAATGTCCAAGAAAGATCCAAAGCGTTGGATGTTGTTCAGCTTTTAAAAGACAAGTATCATGAGGAGACATGCAATGTTGCAATTATTGGTATGGGATATTACTTTTTGCAACTTTACGTCACCATTATAAGATTTTTCTGCAGATGATAGTGAATTTACTTAATCGATTCTTAAATGGCATATTCGTATGATTTCTGATTTTCTCTTTTTTTATCATGTTGCAGATGATGGAAAGCTACAAACAGAGGGGAATTCAGCTGAATTTTGGAACCTCTTTGATGGGTATGCTCCTATAGGCAAAAAAGTAGCAAGTGAGGATGATACTATTCCGGAGAAAACTCCAGCCAAACTTTACTGGTAGAATTCCGCTTTCAGTTTCCCGTGGTGTTTATTTTGCTTGAAAAAAAGCAACGTATAAACCTTTAAGCTGTTTATTTGCAGGATTTCTGGAGGTCAGCTACAGGAAGTAGTTGGGGAACTCTCCAAATCATCATTACGCACCGATAGATGCTATCTATTATATTGTGGTACAGATGTGTTTACTTGGGTTGGTCGAGCAACACGATTAGAGGATAAAAGAGCTGCCATGCAGGCTGCTGAGGTAGATCACTATCTATATATTTTTGTACTGTGAATTACTGAATTGGTTATTGATTTTCCCATGTAATCATATGCAGGAGTTCATTTTAAAGGAAAATATTCCAAAGTCAACTAGTGTTACAAGACTTATCCAAGGTCATGAGACAAGTTCATTTAAATCAAATTTTGTGTCTTGGTCATCAGCTTCAGCAGCTCCTCCGTTTGAGGAGGGTAGGGGAAAAGTAGCAGGTAGATTGTTTATGTATCTCAAGTCCTATTGACGGGATTATTAGTTAGAGTTGGTAATTTCAGCCCATTTACATATGAATGGGTCGAGTTTAGTTGTGTTTTCAATAAACGGGTCAAAAAAGGTGTATAATTGCCCTTCTAAAATAAAGGGAACAGGTCAAACGGGTTAAAAGTTGCCTACCGTATACTTTTAAGTTATAAAGCATTAACTATCTATAAAAAAATCAGAAATGAATTAATATATATGGTTAGCATCTCAACCCAACCTGACCCATTTCAACCCTGCTGGAAGTTGCTTCATTTTGAACCACTACCCAACCTGCCAAAACTGCTCATCTTGCCACTTTAGTATATTTGATGGTCGGTTACCAACTATGTTTCTCTTTTCGACAATACTAGCTATGCTGAAGCAACAAGGTGGTGTTTTCAAAGCACAGACAAAAAGTTCTCCTGTAGAGGAGGAAGTTCCACCTTTGCTTCCCGAAAATGGAACTCTTGAGGTTAGATCATAAAGTTCTTTCTGCCATAGTTATGTGTACAAAGATTTACTCCGAAATATCTTTGGCCTTTTAGGTATGGCGTATTGATGGAGATGCTAAATCATCGATACCAAACGAGGATATCGGCAAGTTTTACAGTGGAGATTGCTACATTTGTCTCTACTCTTACCATTCTAATGATCAAAAAGAAGAACATTACCTATGCTGTTGGATTGGAAAGGAGAGCATCGAGGTAATTTAAAACAAATTTAGCTATAGACATGGAGTATTTTACATTGGAGACTGCTATATTTGCTTCCAATTGTTTTAAGTTTTTCCGAAATCTTGTTTGATTCCACTCTAGTTTGATTAACATTCGGTTACTCTTACATCTTGATTGTATTACCATATATTTGTCTATTCAATATTACCTCAGGCGGACCAACAAATGGCTTCCCAGATGGCTACATCAATGTTCAGCTCTCTGAAGTGCAAACCAGTGCAGGTACTACATTTGTTTTTTTTTGTTTTGTTTTTCAGTTGCATCGTTATTTACATTCTTATTTAGAAAGATTTACTATCCTTTTCCTGCAGGGTCGAATATATCAAGGAAAAGAGCCACCGCAGTTTGTTGCTCTCTATCAGCCTATGGTTGTTCTCAAGGTACTTGTAGTTATAAAGTAATAGTACTGATTTTGTATGACTTCAAAGCTAAAATATACACGGTGAATGTTTTCTTTTACTAGGGTGGATTAAGCTCTGGCTACAAAAGCAACATTGCAGACAAAGAATTGAATGATGAGACATACAGTCCAGATACTTCTGCCCTCATTGAAATATCAGGAACTTCAGTGCATAACAATAAAGCGCTTCAAGTAGATTTGGTACACCCATATACATAAGTTTTAATTTTTGTGTACCATGTGACTTTTTTAGGATTTTTTTCAGCTGGGATTTTGATAATGACATACATAATCTTATAGTCTGCAGCGTCTTTGAACTCGTACGGGTGCTTTATCCAACAATCTAATTCAGCAGTTTGTATCTGGTCTGGAAACCAGAGTACAGTTGAGCAGAATAAATTAGCTGGAAAAGTTGCTGAGTTTTTGAAGGTATTTACCATAATATATCGGCCTTTGAATTTGTAACTAGAGATATACACCTTTGCATTACAAAGTACTCGTATATGTTTACTATTCTAGGCTCATGCTTTAAGTTTTCATGTTTGGCTAATATATTCTACCACCCTAATAGTTGTGTTTCAGGCAATGAAAAGTAGTTAGTCTATTAGTTACTGTCCGATAATTGACTCAATCTCTTTTTTCTTATATCTTTAGGCTGGTGTAACCATAAAATACGCTAAAGAAGGAAAGGAAAGCTTAGCTTTCTGGCTTGCACTTGGAGGCAAACAAAGCTACACCAGTAAGAAAGTAATGCAGGAAATTGTCCGAGAACCCCATTTGTTTGCAATCTCGTCCAATAAAGGTTTTAAAATCATTAACCGGCTAACTTTTAGAAGTCCATTTCTTGGTTAATAACTTTTGTTGTGAATTTTACACACTAACTGGCTGTATGATCTTATTTGCTGGCTACCGGATCCACAGGAAAGTTTGAGGTGAGTTCTTGATGTATTTTTTGTTTGGCTGCATCTTTCAACTATCTTATGAATGTTTAAAATGAAGTTGATTCGATGACAGATTGAAGAAGTTTACAATTTTGAACAAGATGATTTGTTGACAGAAGATGTTATGATATTAGATACACATGCTGAGGTGGTTGTTTGGGTCGGTCAGTCAGTAGAACCAAAGGAAAAACAAAATGCTTTCGGAACTGGCCAGGTACTAAGCTACAAGAAATAATTATGCTTTTCTAAAAAGATATCCTTTTTCTTTTTGATATATTCTTAAATTATATGATTTCAGAAATACATAGACTTGGCTGCATCTGCGGATGGCTTGTCCCACTATGTGCCGTTATATAAAGTACCCGAGGGAAGCGAACCTTGTTTTTTCACAACATATTTCTCATGGGATCCTTCAAAAATTACTGTATGTATTGTACTTTTGCTTCTTGTATGTCTATACACAACTGACTAGAGATGGCAAGATGGACGAGTTGGGTAACTAGTCGGAATGAGTTCAGATGTTAACGGCTCATTTGTTTACTGCATGTCAAATCCGTCGGGTCAGGTTGAATTGACCCAAATTTTTTCAGGAGCAGATCCAGGAAATCATTATTGAGGGGGAAAATTTGAAAAAATACCTTAAATACAGTATTTTATGGGATCAAATTTGGAAATACCTCAATATCCGTAATTTTTTACACTGGGCTGGAAAGAGTTGAGGGGTTAACCGACCCCTCTGACCACAATGTGGCTCCGCCTACAAAAAAAGATGTTATTACGATAAATATCTAAATCTTTAAATAAAGTGACTTAGAAGGTTGTATGCTGTTACAATAAAATGACTCATTCCATCAGAACCATTCTCCTTTTAGCAGAATTTTTTAATTGACTCATTTGAGATACGAAAACAAGCCAAATCAACTCATTCATTAATGAGTGGGTCGTAAATGCCACCTCCATTAAATATCAATATTGAATAGTAACAATCCATTTACGGGTGATGAGTTTTGGCTTAGATATTGTGCTTTTCATTAGTGACATGTCCATATATGACATTATGCTTCAAAGGATTTCGTTAGGCTACCAGTGTGGACTCATACTTTGTGACAATTGATCGATCTGTTATGTATATCTTAATCGCATATACTTTTTTCTCTTTTCTTTACACAATTAGGCTCAGGCAACCTCATTCAAAAAGAAGGCTATGCTACTCTTTGGTCCAGGCTGTATAACAGAGGTAAATAGCTGCAACTGGAGTGTTTATTGTTTACAATTCTTTTTGTTAATGTGTCTCATGGATTTCTTATCTTATTGCAGAACCAAGATAATAAGCCTCGAGTAAGTCTAAGTGGAGCGACCCAGAGAGCATCTGCAATGGCAGCTTTGACTTCTGCTTTTAAATCATCTAATGTTACTAAAACTCCTGTTGCTCCAAGAATGCCTAGTCGTGGGTCACAAAGAGCTGCCGCAGTCGCTGCCTTATCCACGGTCCTCACTGCTGAAAAGAAGGGGCCGCCTGATTCGCCCCCTCGTAGGCACCACAGAAGAAATACGTCATCTGAATCTATATCACCTGGTATTGGTGGTGGGCCTGGCTCACCTCGTTTTAGTAGTGGAGCTGCCTCGCCTGGCTTTGGTGGTGGAGTTGCCTCACCTGGCGTCAGTGGTGGAGCTCTCTCACCGGGCATCAGTGGGGGAGCCGTCTCACCAGGCATCAGTGGCGTGTCAAGCATTTCTGACGAAGGTATTTACTACCATAGAAATTAGAGATACATACACCATGAAGTGATGAACTTGGCCTGGTCCTTTCATAACCACCTATGGCTAAAGAATCTGATGGCTCAATCTCACTCTTAACCAGCCCGGTTGTAAGTAGTCAAACACCAAAATTTGGGCTCATCTATGCACAGGCAGTTATGAACAGTAAAAATCTCTTGTCCTTAAGGCCTCAGTCCGAAAAATCATCTTTCAAATCTACGAAGTAAAAATCATCTTTGAAAACTGGGCATTTTGGTAGCGATAACGGGCCACACGGACCACTTAACTGTCTCTGCATATCTAAAATTCAGCCATCTTTTTATTTCTTACATTTCATACACTACTAAAAAAAACTGAATGTTCTATTCAGGGGGTGCACATGCATACTTTGGCTTGCATGTAGCCCCATTCCTAGTACTCAAAGTATCAAAGTTATATGGTGCAATTATCCAATAATAATCATCCGCTTTCCCAATCTTGTTTCTACTTATTTGTAGCATTTTTAGAAGATAGTAGGTTTAACATATAAATTTGTTTCTGGCAAGTTATGTCGGAATCTATAAAACTTTGAAAGTATGGGTTATGGTATCCTAAAAATACATTATTATAATGACAACCCATGGTGATCTGCAGCTCCAGTGCAAACCGAAGAACCCTCCAACGTTTCTGAACAAAATGAAGGTTCTGAAGCTACTAATGAGACTGAGACATCTGAGCCGACTCTAGAGACCAACGAAGAGGACTCTTCAGCAAAGGAAACTGATGAGTCTGAAAAGGATTGTGAAAACAGTCAAAGTTCATATACTTATGATCAACTAAAAGCCAAATCAACAAACCCGGTTACTGGAATCGACTTCAAGAAAAGAGAGGTAATCTCAGATAATTACCCTTTTTTGATGTTCTACTTGGATCCTTTGTGGCTTGATGCTAAATGTGTCAGTCAAGCGAATTGGGCAATAATTCAAAACTGATATAGATATGAAACAAAATAAGTCCTTTCTTGTTCAATTTCATAAATTCGTAAATACTTATCATATTAAAATTTGATTATAAAACAACTTAAACAATGACGATCAATCTGGTTAGTAAGGAATTTATGTTTGTAGGCATTTCCTTATACTTTGGACGACTTTTAACCCGTTTGACTTGTTTCCTTTACAACTATTGTGTTTCGAATTTTACCATTGAACTGTTACTTAAAAAATAGCAGCTAAATTGACCCGTCTTTGTATAACTGTCCGTTTTTAGGCATATCTCTCCAGTGAAGAATTTGAGGAAGTATTTAATATGACAAAAGAGGCATTCTATAAGTTACCAAGATGGAAGCAAGACCAACTAAAGAGGAAAGTTGATCTCTTTTAGAGATTCAAAACCTTCCAAAATTAATGGTACCGGCCGCTTGTAACATATTACATATCTGTTCCTTTCCTTTCGTTGCTGGTTTAGACCTCAAAACACTTTCTTTTGCCGAATATGATCACTTCTCTTTGTGCTATCTGGCAATCACATACAGTGATTCTTTTGCAGCCCTTTTTTACTGCTTTTAATATACGTAGTTTCTGTAAGATGACCAACGAGTCCATTCTTTTGATTTATTCATATGTATCTCAGTTTGAGTCATATTCGATCACATTGTTGTATCGATACTTTGGAAGCATGAGTGTATATATAATGCATCCATATTTAAACCTCAATATTAAGGGCTTACGAGTTTGTTGTTTGGTATATGTCTTTCACCATTATAGATACATTTCCTAGATCAACTAGTTAAGCAACAACATTTAATTTGCTCTATCAGGTCTTGTTCATTTGGCAAGTACATTGTTTGAGCCTTTGTTCTTAGAGCATTACATTACATTTATGAACATTTTTAAAGGTTTATAACATTGTCATATCATCATCGATTCGCAGTTTGTTTTTTTTTTTCGTTATAATATAAACCTCTTAAAAGGTTTATAAATAAGTCCCAGTTAAATGCATTCAAGTTTTAGGCTAAAAGGCCTCCAAATTCTGAAATTTAACGAGGAATATAAGGTAGTTTTCAAACAATTTAATGCAATTAAACAATGTTTTTTTTTTGAACGGCGAGTTAGAAGCTAGATCATCGAGCGCAATGCAGTGACATCCAATTGGGCAGTATGCACGCAACACGAATCCACGCACCCCCAGCAAAG
>JAOEHQ010048728.1:0-10055 GCA_025447715.1 Asclepias incarnata
TTGAGGGGGAGCATTATATACGTTGCACTCTTTTTCCCTTAACTAAGTTTTATCCCACTGGGTTTTCTTAGTAAGGTTTTTAATGAGGCAACAAACAAATGGTGTATAATGTGTAGTAATATATATTTGAGGGGGAGTGTTATATACAAATATATACTTATTACTTACCATTATACCCATAAGACTAGTTATATAGAAATCCCTATAATCATGGAATAGCAATTATGGAGATTGATATTTTCCTTTTCTGTTACCGTAATGTATATTATATATTGTAATGTAATGATGATACACACTGATGATGATATGCAATAAGATAATCCTCTTTTCTCTTGTCTTGCTTTCTACTCTGCTTCATTATAGGTCCAAGATCATAATTTTCATAACACGTTATCAGCACGAATTGTTTCATACAGTCTCATACAATTCTTGATCTTTGGATCCCATTTTTCTTCCATCATCAAAACTTTCTGCCGGATTTTCTTTGCCAGATTCTATAAGTGATCTTTGATGCCTCTGTTTGGGCTAGATCCTGTAATAAGAATCCTTTATAAAGGGATCCCCCTACAAGTTCGACATCTGGATCTCCGACATCTGATCAATGATTTGTGGAGATCATTGATATCAGCATATCTTCCGCTACAACACATATTGGTGATTAATTGCCTCTTAATTTATGCGATCTGGTATTCCAGTGAATATCAATTTGTATACGCAGAAACTCTCTGGTAAGTATTTTCCCCAATTTCATTTATTATGACTCGCATATATGTATATATATACAAACTTTATTCCGCATATATGTGTATACATTGGTCCGTATATGCGTACGTAATAATCATGGTTCTAAGGTGATTTTCCTTTGGATATGGAAACTAAGGTTTTAGTTATAAGACCATTTCGAAATATAAAACTGTGTTTCTTTCCCTCGAAATTTTCTTTTATAGTGTTCGAAAAAGAAAATAAAAATACCTTCTATAAAGATACAAATTTAGCGACACTTGCCCTAGAGTCCTAAAAGCTTGAACGAATCCATCGCTTGATTCTGAGTTTGACCAAATCTTCTTTCATGTTGTTCATATGACGGAAGTGAATCTCAATGTTAGATGTAACTGTGCAAATTGGACTGATATATTATATCTATATTGTGTATCTAATAAATTGTTATAAAGTAGAATAGAATGTAGAAACGAATCATTAAGGGAGAAATTTAGGTTCAGATTTAGAAAATGAGAAAATGGGGGTTTTGGAGTTTTAGATCTGGAAATAAAGTGGGTATACTACTTTCCTGCATCTCCTCCTTTACACGTAGATAGATATATAGAGATACAAGTGAGTAAGAAAATATACATATATACTAGTTTAGTACCCGCGCGTTGCAGCGGTGACAATTTACAACGTGCGAGATGTCGCGACGGTAATAATGCGCAACGTGATACTTGTTTTCTGCCAATTAAAACTTGTGTTGCCGGTTTTAAATGGTTAAAATATACGGTTGAATTTGAATATCTAAAAAATTGAAAAGGGAATTCCTTTTAACTATCCATCCAAAGTTTGGAAATTCCTCTCAATATTCATATTATCCGAAAAACTCTCTTCATTTCGCGATGAGATAGTACAATATAAATAATAATGTCACATACGCAAGACAATAATAATTATGTAATCTAATTATATGAGGCACAAATTTACAATGTCCTGCACATTTACATTCATTACATTACATGATTATTGCATTTGTTAGGATCATAATGTGTGGTAACTTTCATTCATGGACCTTGACAGGATGCACCTTCCATTGAATAGCCAGACTTTGACCCTTGCTCCAACACAGTATTTTAAGTCCAAGTATAATAAAACATATGATATAATAAAGTATTTTGAATGATACCCAAATTACACCTGTGAAAAACCTGCAACATTTTACATGATTCCACAACAATTACATCTTAAAACCATATCACTCGTACACAAAATTTAGCAAGACCAAAGACCAAAAACTAAAGTAACCTTGATTGAACAATATAAATCAAACCAGTCAAAACACACAATTAACACATCAAACTTATAGGCAACTTTTCTTAGAACCCGTTAAAACAATAACTTAGTTTGAGCTTATTAACCTCTTATATCCAGCAGATAAAGACCATTTAATCAACCAAAGCCACAAGCTTTGTGACACAAATACCCAAAAAAAATTCCCCGTAAAAAACAACCATACAACTTTTTACCATCCCTCATTGTGAACTCGCGGGATTTGTTGATTCATCCTCCTTTGACTCCATCTTCCCACTCCTGGAGACAGCTTCCAAGTTCTTGTAGAACTCCTTAACTAACGGTCCGGATCGGTGCAGGTATTTATCACACACAGAATCACCCTAAATCCAATACATTAGATTATTAAAACTTTTGTTATAATATCTAATGTAGTAACACACGATGATTAACAAAATTGTATACAAATAAGTTCCAAAAGCTACCTTAATCATAAATAAAAAGACTATACATAATGGTCTCAAGAAGTCTAATCCATGAGACACACTTAAATATGAACAAAAAAGTTTATAAAATAACTTACATTCAGATCATTAAACTACGTAAAGTATAAATCCACAATACTTCAAAGTGTGCCATTATGGGAAAAATAGGATTGAAGGAATTTATGAGACTGACAACTATACAATATAACCAAAACAGTTAAGACACTCAAATAGACCCCAAAACTCATCATCGTCATGTTATAAGTTCACAACATATGTCAAATATAGATATTAAAGTTTTAATACCCGGGAACCAAAGATACCTGACATATAAAGGAGTTTGTGCCTTTTACCTATTAATAATTATTAAACAAACCCAAAATGCCTACTCAACAGCTTTGGAAGCAAAGAAAAAAAAAACAAAAGCCTCCATGCAATTATGCATAATATATGTTCCACCTTAAGGCAAACTTGTCAACAAATACCAAATTGGCTTTCACCTATTAATAATTATTAAACAAACCCAAAATGCCCAACACCAATCCAAATAAAATAAAATATTCTTCTTACATTTGCATCTTACAGAATCATGTCAGCAAATTCACATTACCGTTACCCTGTGACTTAAAGTTTACTTGCAGACATGGGTGTGTGTTACCTGTGACTTCAAGTTTATTTGTGGACATGGGTGTGTGTATGATTTATAAAATGAAATTTCTAAAGGAGTCTGGTTATCACAAAAGTCAGCTTCACAAAACAATTCATAAATAGTAAACCTACTTTGCTCCAACTAAGTCCATTGTGCAAATGAATGCCTTGTCATCCTCCCCCAATTCAGCAATTACAGTTTGGCAGAAATAAGGACCAAACCTACACAGAGTATTAGATTTTCACTTAACATTTACATAGGTTAGTGAAGCTAAAGGCTGTCAAACTTAATAAAAATCAAAATTAATAAGATTATAAGAAGAAAAAATTAAAATATGTCAAAAAATTTTTTAATCTAATATACAATTTACACGACATAAAAAAAATTCATAAAAAAACAAATAAATTTTAGATGAAAAATATTAGTGGATGATTAATAATACCTTACTTAAAGCAAGCATAGAACCAACAAAATCAAACCACTTGCTAGAAAATGGATATAGATTTACATTAAGTTTTATAGATATATCGGCATATACCTTCAGATCATCCATTGTAATTCCATTCCTGATCAATTAAAATAAACCCTAATCTAATTTAATACATAGATATAGATATAGATATATATGAATCGCAATATATACATATAGATAGAAGATAGATACAGACCTGGAGATGTAAGACATGCTGGAAAGGAAAGATTTGAGGGATTTGAGGCCGGATTCAGTGTCCACATCGATTTGATCGATTGCAAATTTAAAGGGTATTAGCTATAATATAGTTTTTTCTATTGAAAAGTGAAAAGAACAAATAGATAGAAAACACAATAAGAAGAGGACATACATGATAATAAGGAAGTGGCTCATCACATTCAAATGGAAGATAGTTACCTGTGTGTATGTGTGCTTCTGTCTGACTAAGATGGCTCTATCTATAAACTTTAAGCAAATCTATATAATAATTATAAAAAAATATATATTAAGTAGACGAATTAATTAAGAAAGTAAACCCACCGGATTACCAAAACTACATGACACCTTTTTTCGGCGAGCATCATCGATTTCAACCCGGCCGGCCACCTCTTTCTCCGGCCACTAGCCCACTACCCGGTGTATATCCAATCATCAATTCATGCATCTTCAACCCCCTACTATATCTATTAACCGAATCCAAGAGTTAATTGCATCTTTAATTTATTGTGATCATTATTATAATTATTGAATCCTGTAAATATAAATAAAATCCTAAAAGAAGTTTAAAGGTTTGGAGATTTAAACAAATAAACAATGAAAGAAAAAAGAAAATTAAACAAACCTTTCTTTGAGTGGTGATGGCTTCGATTTATGAAGCTAGGGGGCGGCAATGGATTCGATACATGGAGAGAGGCGGCGGCAGGGGTCTCTCTTTTCGATGTATGGATTCAGTGTGTGTGTGTGTTGTGGCGCAGATGGTGGTAGTGATTGGTGGTGGTGATGGCGGCCCGGTTGGTGGTGGTGCCGGCGGGAGGGAGGATCGGAGGGATGTACCGTGTGGTTGTGTGTGTTTTTCTAATCCATACAGTATAGGAAGGACGGGGCTGGTATATTTAGGGGTATTTTGTTGCAAGGGTATTTGTGGAACATTAGTACACTTGTTGGTATGATACAATAGTTTAGACGGGTATTTTAGCACGCCAATTCATGATTTGAGAAGGAGGAGAAGGGGCATTTGCTTTATTAAGGAGTAAAGATAATCTAAATCAGATTATTACATTGTCAATTACAAACCAGTGAAATAAACAGATGAGCTCGAGGGGACATAACCGATGTGCTTGATAGACATATTCAGTGACCTGGATATTATGATACATGCTTGAAAAACATTTCACCAGGAGACCACACCGCTCTTCACATATGTTGTTTGGAGCATCATGATCAACCATAGCTATCAACCTTGAAACTCAAAGGAACATATGTGACAACGATGTTTGAAACCAACAAGATTCCAAAACCTAGCTTGGTAATGTTTCAAAAGCAAAACACTTGAACTTTTAGGGTCAAAACTTCAAAGAGTGGAAACGATAACTTCTAGACATTGATGACGAATGTGACCAAAGGGCTATGATAGATCAAACAGTGGCCGTACTTCACAGTAGCCTTAGATAAACATAAGATCTGAAATGTTCTAATGTTATAAAACGCAAAAATGTTCCATGTATCTTTCATCTCCAAACAGCCAAGGAAGCATGCTTGAATGCTGATTCTAAGCTTTTACAAGACGTACTATTGATATCAAGACACATCTGCATGTACAATTTTGTTGCCGAACAATGATTGCTACTCTCCACTAAAAAAACACCTGTACCAAATGGTTGAAGATACTAAATCAAATATTAGAAGTTCTTTCAGGAGTAATTAACTTTGGCATCCTTTGTAATGTAGTTCACGGGAAATTCTTGCAACAAGTCACGCTGACATCGATCTATCCATATAAATACAGCAATTGAATCTTAATTTAGTTCTTTGGTAAATTGAGAATTACATTATTAACCAATA
This sequence comes from Asclepias incarnata, assembly GCA_025447715.1. NCBI lineage: Eukaryota > Viridiplantae > Streptophyta > Magnoliopsida > Gentianales > Apocynaceae > Asclepias > Asclepias incarnata. Next base: position 5,663 of record JAOEHQ010048728.1, read on the forward strand.
GCATAATAAGACATAGGGGTGGTTTGGCTTAGCTTATTAAAGGGGCCTATTATCTTATTAAGAGCCTAATAAACTTTTATTTCTTCGAAACAGTACAGGCTCATTAGCCTTGATAAGCTGATTTTTAAAAGCCAAAGATGTAGAGCTTCTACAGATTAGCTTATTGGCCATAATAAGCTTTTTACTAATAAGCATAAGCTCAACAAAATAAGCTAAGCCAAATAGCCCCCTAAAATTTCCAAAATAAATGGATGCTTATTGGGAGGATTTTCAATTGGAAAGTCACAATGTAAAATGAGAGCCTTCACATTCTCACGAACTTTTAACATTGCAGCAGGTGTATAATGTTATCTCTTCATGATTTATGTACTCTGCGGAATGAAACACAAATTGTGTTAGAAACAAAAGAAAATTCAGTTCATAACAAACTATTCGTTCACTTCCTCTCCCAAAAAGCTTGAACAATGCTCAGCTAGGTCGCATTTCAGTTTTTGACTTAGAATGCTACAAAGCACATATAATGGAAATAGATAATGGTGTTACTCACCTGATTAACATTTTAGCTTTTTTCTCCACGTGGTCTAAAAGACATAAAATGTTACCCATATCCAGCACAAAGATAAACAAGTATGTCGTTTTTGACCTAAAATATTTTTTGAATAATACAGACTACCTTATATTACCATTGACATAAAACATAAGAGAAGTAATAACAACAATGCGTTAAATATGTATACTTAAATCAGCATTCGAGTTTCAACATTTGAAATTACCAAAATAAGATGTGCATACAAGTTTCTGAAGATAATCCATGAACCTGTCCTAGAGATGAAGATTTTTTTCATGAAACAAAGTGTCAATATCTGTTGCTTATTTCAGCTCAAATTTTATCACCTAGAATTGCCAAATCATATGCTTATGATAAGATGAACTGTATAAATAGCAACTTGATAAACTTGTAATCCGACTAAATTAGCTCATATATGCATTACATGTGTCATTGCAAAAAGTCTAAGCACATTGTAATGAAGCCCAAGAAACAAAATCTAACTACTTCTTAGTAGCGCATAACTCAATGCATAAATATGATTGAAGTACCATTAACAACCCAACCGAATGCCGAAAGGAAAAACAAAGGGGGTGAAAGTAGGCTTACATATGTCTCACGAAACCAAAAGGAAAAAAATAACACACACACATACATAGTACATAGCATATGGGAGAACAAAAGCTCGATTACTGATCCTATATGTGGTCATATACAACAAAAGAAAGATACAACACCTTAAGAATCGTTCATTCAAAAGTTCAATTGCATTGTTTCTTTTAACAACCAAATAACTTCCATTCCATTCACTGATAGATCAACGAATATAGAAACCACTGATATGTACACACCATCAATCTATATAATAAGCTTTTTCTGTTGATGAATTAGCAGATAAGCATTTTTATGAGTAAAAAATGAAAACAGAAATTAAACAATCAAAATAAAAAATGTAATGCAAAATTATGTAAGGCTCAGATGTATTTGGTAATCGGAACAAAGAGGAACAAACCGCCATGGCTGCAATCATCACGGTTGTTCAATGATTGAAAAAACATCAGTTCCCAGCATTGAAACCTCCGGAAAATTACCCCGCCAAGATACGTTAAGTCTCAAACTTTGTCCAATTTACTCAGATAACAATATCATTAATCATCATTGCCTAAAATAATAATTATCAGCTGCTGCTGCTGCTAATGCTTGTACCAACAAGTAACATGATCATAGTATCTATCAATATAATATAATACAGTATTATTATTGAAAAAGAAAATGAAGTAAAAGATAACAGAAACAGGACAAGAAATGTAATTAACTCTTGTATTTATGTATAGAAAATGAGTTTATCCCTTCTATACAGAAATAACAAAAGGGTTGTTGAATTTTACGGGGGCAAATCATTGGAAAAAGAGGGGGGTCAACAACCCTTAAGAAACATCCACTTCCCTCTTTTCCCTCTTTTCTTTTGTTGTCTGAGTTTTTTGTTTGCCCCAAACCCTAATTTTTCTAGTGAACACTGGTTTTATAACTTTTATGGTAGATGGGTTCTACTATTTTTTAGTCAAAATTCCGTTTTGTCCTTCCACATCCCCTGGTTGTCATAAGACCACCCCCAACTCAAGTTTTCTAAACCATTTTAAAATGAAATGACTCATTACATATGGAATATCATTCCCTTAAAAACTACATTTTGAATCATTGAGCCATTTACATTACATTCAAAGACTTGATTCTTCCCATATAGCTTGAACATGAAGAGTGATGCCCGACTACAACAACCAACTAAATTGGTCGACGTGATGTCTTGTCTGACATCCGACTCGAAGTCGCCATGGTCAAATTTCTCCACACCTCCGCCTCCACCTCCACCGCCTCCCATTTTAGTACCATCATGAAACAGCTTCCCATCGAAAACGACATTGCCATCACCGAGTCCCAAACTCTCTAACTCAAAAAGCAAAACCGACACTACAGACAATCCTACATTATCCAGCACAACTACAAAACCAAATTGTTTTCCTCCAAGTCATCTCTCCTAGCCACTACAACAACAAACCCAACATCAAATATCAAATCGAATCTACCGTTTACTAGCTTATCATCCAAGTTCTTACGCATATAAAGGATGCAACACGACCTTTGTTTTTATTGCACCCACCAATGTCATCCACCCAAGTTCGTATTCTCCAATGAAAAAGATATGGAGTACGTGGTACTAATGTTTATTTTTTATAGGTGAGTTAATAAACATATAAAGGGACTGCAATCATGGTTTGAAATGAAATGCAAATACAAAACTAGATCATGGATTATAAAAACAACATATTTGAATGTCAAACACTTACAATCAAACATTTAGAATACAACTAAAAACAACACCAAATAATAACAATCAAACGAAAACATAAATTTGAAACTTCAAAACAACATTTAGAATATAAAGTTCTAACAAAAAAAAAAACAATTATTTATAAGGCATTGAATAAAAATCATTTCAATGTCCACACATATCATAATTGAAACAAAAGCCGGTCCAAGTCAAATTGATTCAACTAAAACCCAATCGATTTTTCTTCATATCAAGTACCATAAATTTAACCCGAGTAATTGGAGTGGGTTCTCCATTAGTTACCGGTTAAACACGGGTTCACCCGATTTTTGCTTGGTACTGAATAGTCATTAGGTTTGACTTGTTTGACGCGATGCAACAAAGGACTTTTTTTTTAATTGTGTGAATTATTCGCGAATATCGGGAAATCTAACATATGTTATCTTAACGAGGTCCGTGCTAGAGAGCCCCTCATAAAATAGATTCCCAATTTAAACTCATCTATGAGAAACCCCTATCACCCAGAGATCTGGAAGAAAAAACTCACCCAGATCTATCATAGGTGAAAATTAAATACCTGTGGTCACTTTTAAATATGCTATGACTTCAATATGAGACTTTAGAGAGTGAGAAGGACAAAATAGGAAATTCAGGTAGTAAAGCCCACTATAATAACATGTCATCTAGTTCAAATTAGGGCTTTTGGGGGCACACAGAACAACAAAAGAAACTCAGACGACCAACAAGAAAAGAAATGAAGCCGAAGCAGAGGGATGAGGATGTTTTTCCAAGGGTTGTTGACCCCCCTTTGCCGCTTATGATTTTCTCGTTTTGCCCCCCATCCTTATTTCTAACAACCCTTTTATTCTATACAAGTATACAACAACAACAGAACCCTTTTATTCTATATTTATTTTTTATATATATATATATATATATTCTTTTACTCCGTATAATACTGTAGTAGTAGTAGAAGTATTTGTCACAGGGACGAAATTTGTGTAATTTACCCTTATCATCTCCTCCTCCTATTTCTATCCCCTTTTGACGCCATCTCTGGTCTGAATGTGGCGTTTGTGTTAGAAAAAGGGTGTGTCCCAAGTTGCACCCTTTTGATAACAGGCAGGGGCAGTGATGATAAATGTCTCTAGTTATTGGTCGTCTGAGTGTTGGGTGAAACCTTGAGATTTAGCCGTATCTTGGCGGGGCATCATTTGCAGCCATGGCGGTTTTATCCTTGTTTTTGTACCTACTGTTTTACAAATCTGAGCCCTCATTATTCTTTTTAATATTATGGTTTTCAAAAATTTGTTATTTTTAATTTTAATAACTTTTGATCAAAAAAAATATATATATCATATATTACTTTTTTTTTTTTTTTTGTCAAGATTTATTTTTATGAAAGCATGGCAAAAGGTTTATTAGATAAGAGTATAGGTGTTGGTGATTAAAGTGGCTGTCATTGTGACTTTTTGACACATTTCTTGTTAACCCCTAGAAACAACTTATTTGAGTAA
>JAOEHQ010048729.1:0-20997 GCA_025447715.1 Asclepias incarnata
CACTCAAATAAAAATAAAAAATCAAAGAAAAGGCCGGTGACCACCCTCCCCAAGTCCCTCCCCACCCAATAGGTACCTATAGGGCGGAATGATGTTCCCTTAGGTACCTATCGCTCCCCACTCTCCTCCCCGGGGTACACCGTACAACCTAATAATGCGATCTTTAAAGCATAATGTTTCTGCCCTCAACATGATGGATTGATGGTGCACATTTTTATGTTTCAGAAAGATAGTACAAATGTACAATAATTAATGGTACAAATTTATAAAGGAAATGGCAATAGGTACGTACCATAGTCGCTCTCAAAATCCTCGTGATTCGTTTTATCTTGCTGCTCTTTAAGTGTATCAAACTTCATACCATCAAGGGGCCATGCTCCACTGTTGGGAAAAAAAAGTTATACACTAGAATAGTTAGTGTCAACACATCTCAAGTGAAGAAAGTTTTGTGGTACGATTTGCATGTGATATTTCAGGTTTCTTTATATAAAAGCATAAGACGTATGATTTTACGGAACAATCACCAACACACTTTTGTAAAGTTTAACACACGAGGACCCGACCTTGTACTAGACGAAAATACTACATATTTCCAATATAAGTTGCGATAACTAATGTTATGAATGTCAATTGAAAGTTATCTCTCTTCTGTTTTGGAAAGTTTTTTGTTTCATGAGTTTAATCTGAACAAGTAAATAAAGTAATTGAATGCTTTCATAAAACCATGTATCGGATCGGACATTACAATTTCCACAGTACAAAAAGTTTCAAGAGTATTTGCACCATAGGGATCTCATGTTACAAGGAGTTTAAATTTTACTCCAGATAATAAGATATTTTGTAGTTAATTACTATCAACAATCAACAATCTTTATTTTTTAACATACGGGAAAAATATTAATTACCAACGTTAAAGAAAAATGAGCACTTGCCTGGGTCGAGGACCTCGTCTGAATACAACATAACAATATTTCTCATCTTCAAAGCCACGGAGAGGCACACCATTAGATTGCTAGAAACATACCAAATTGACACAATAAATAGTAGTTGAATTAATTTCTTAGTATAACAAAAGTGATTCCATGTGATACAGAAATATAACAACTATTTGTAAGATTATGCATTTTAGTATGCAAGAATTAATAGGGCAAGCTGACGGTTAATCCAGTTCACCCTGTTAAGTGGACATCAGATTTAATAATAGTAGTAATTGTCATCCCACGAAAGAAGAAAAAAAAAATCTAACTTAGGCTAAATTAAAGATTAGGTTGGTCATTTTAAATTTAGCTTCTATCTAATGTAGTCCAGTTATTTTGAGCCCAATCTAAAGCAAGAAAACATAGTTAAATACTTATACTCCTAAATACAAATTGGATTGACTTCAATTGCACCAAGCTACTAAATAATAACAGATGGGAGTATCATAGTTCATCTTTTCCGACCTCCTAACTTCTAGCCTGTGGCACGTGGAATAACTTTTTGGCATCGGTAATATTTTGATCGTGGATTCAAATATCAAATGCTATATACATGATATAAACTAGATATATATGCCTAAATCTTATGAAATCACAAGCATGTTTGAGATAGAAACCTTGTACGCAAGCTGTGTTGTCGTTCTCTGCAAGCGCTGTGAAAAATGACAATATTTCCCCGTGTTGTCCAATGGACAAGCTCCATCGTGAGGACACTGAAATAACAAATAATGATATAGGAACATGAAACTTAACCAAAGGATGCACTGAAAATTACAAAATGAATAGTATCGGTTTCTGAACTTACTGGTGCTACTATATGTGCACCACATTTGTCTGTCCTTAAATCCTTGGAAGCTTGGTTAGATGCCTTAGCTAATTTGCGGCTTCTCTGGGAAGTCAATGAGACAATTAATGAATGCTTTTGGATAAAAGGTGCAATCATGACCAAGAAAGAAAAAAATAAATATGCAGAACACTTCCCTGACTAATTTACGAGTAAACTCACTTACCCTTTTCTCCATCCAAAGAATGTGAGATCGCACTTGAGAGATGATATTTGATCCATGTGGTGTTCCGGGTTCCATCAAAACCTGTTCTAAATAAAAATTACTTGCATAAAAACCAGATTCAATTTGTATTAGATACTATGTTTTATTCATATAGCAAAAATCACACATAGGTGGATTTTGCAATTTTCCCTCCACCATACTTGGTCTATGAGATGTACTCATGATAAAAAGAAAAATATCGTATACCAATATAAGTATATCTTTCAAGTAAATATTACTGTCTAGCAATATGCAATACTCCCATTAGGACAATCAGATTGACTTAAAAAGTAAGCTTATGACAGTGTTTAGAACTTACCAGAACATCTCCTGTAAGATCCCAGAGCTGGCGAACAATGGTTATTCTATCCCTCAATGATGGTATTTCACCAAGTACGTATGACTACATGAAGAATAATAAAAGGATAACATTTACCTCAGTAACAACATTAATTAGATAAGTTAGCATTTGTTTATGCTAGAGAATATACATATATCGGGAAAAAAAAATAAACAAGGTAAAATAACAAAAGCCTACAGCGATGACAAGGTCGTGCTTTCTTTCAGACTTGCTTATATTTTGACTTAATTCCTGAATGCTACCATAGCTCTGTATAAGAGGCAGATTCTTCAAATCTGAAGCATAAAATAAAAGACTTACAGCTTATCCAGCCAAACACTATATACTTAGAACAATCTTTAACTATGTGATTTAAATATACCGTTTACTATGTGAACGATACTAAAAATGGATCAGACGCCGTACCTTTTATGAGGCTCTGACCTGCTCGTTGCATAGACTGAGATGGCTCGATTATATTTACTCTTTCTAGAGAGTGTGGCCATACTTCACGCAAAGCCCTAAACAACGTTTTCAACATGTCATTGTGCAAACAACTAAATTTACTGGCAAAAATATTGTACTAAAAGATGAGTTCCTTTAGCAAGCCTATTGGGACAACTTGCTTTTCTCAAGTTATCTTATCCGGAGATAATAAAGAAAAAATCAACTGAGACAGAATACCTCGACAAAGAGCAGGTAACTTGCAAAAATGTCTAACAAGTGTATTAACGAAAACGATCCTAAAGTTATTGTAACAATTTGAAGAAAAGCTCATATACAAACAGAAAGTGATTGGTCTAGCAAATACTCACCAAAAGGCAGAACCAGTACCCGCCCCAAAATCCAACACTCTAGTCGGTGAAAACCCTGGTAGCCTTCTTTTAACCTAGAATAGAGCTCAACACGATCAAAAGTAAGTTCAGATTTTCTGATCTCTTACTTACAAATATTAAGAAAGTAAGTGTGCAACGGATGACAGATGAAAAGAAGACTGAGACATATGCGTTCAGGTTTCAACTTGTGTAGCTTAACTTCTTTTAGCAATCAGCGTATAGAATAGTTTCTCCCTTGACAATTTTCTATTTATGTTTAATGGCATCTTGAGACATATGCGTTCAGGTTTCTACTTGTTTAACTTCTTTTAACAATCAGCGTATACAATTAGTTTTCCCCTGCCAATTTTCTATTTATGTTTACGCAAGTGTTAACTTAAGATAAGTAAAGCCTATCATAGACCATCTCCATGCCTACCAAAGAGTTGAACTAATACAATATATATAACTTGAGGAAGCTAAAAAAGCATGAGCAAATGGAAGACGGGTATACCTCATTGAGAACTCTATGGCAAGCTGAGAACACTGCAGGCATCCGAGAAGCAACATAAGCAATCGTCTGGTCATCTCTGTATTTAAGACCAATGTCACCATAATTGCTCTTAATTTTCCATCGCTTTGAGCATCCTACATATTTGAAAGGATCTTCTACTAGCTCCCTGGCAGTAGATGCAGCTAACTGCAAATTCACGTCTTTGATAGCGTTGAATGATTCTGACAACCTTAAAACTTTCCTCTTCATATGTTGATCTTCTTGGTCTGTTATTATCAAAATACTTAATTGATTAAACCAGTGTTAGCATATTTGGTAGGATTATTTTATTAAATTTGATTAAGAACTATAAACTTCAGTCTAGCATGGTAGATTTTTGGGAGAAAAAATAAAGATTCGACATAGAGTATGTTAATGTGACAAAGATATGTACAATGTTGTGGCACAGTGGAAGCTATGGTAAGAACGTATGAAACTGATGCCAGTACGTTCCATTTTAAAATAAGTCTTCACCAAATGTCAAAATTACCATTTCTCTCTTTGCATTGGGTTTGGGTGAGTTCACAAACGAACTATGTAAAGTCTGGTGGCATAATTGAGCTTTATCTGAATTGACTGATTAGAGAGAAAGAAAGGAGCAAAAGAGTGAAGTGAAATGGTTTCTCCGTTACTTACTTGGAAGTATAATACTGTGCATTGCATGTTTGTACAAGAAAAGAAAGCTTAGTCAAAAAAGTTTGACTAAGAAGAGTCAAAATTACTTATTTAACTCAATGTTGTTTCAGGCCCAAGAAAGAAAGGGGTCCCTTGGGTCTAGGTGCGGGCCTTGTGAATGTCAGCCATATCATACCGAAAAAGTGAATATATATGCCTATGTTCCGTTGCGGATTAGGAGTACCGTTGATACTTTCATAGTTGAGTTTATGAAAGAATGCTGTTGATCATGTAGATTCAAAGGCAGGAAGGGTATCCATCCTACATGAATATCATCTGTACAAGGTTCTGTGCATTTGCTTTGTGTAGGTTAACTCACGTTTGAGTTGAGTAAGGAATAATTATTTTGCTGAAATAATGCAGTCTCTTGTACTAAGTCGCGCATGTTGAGTGAAAAAACGTGTTTTTTCCATGCTTCCGTTCGTTTCTATCACAACTCATTTCAGCTAAATTTCACGTTCATCTACCATTCACTTTCCTTATTACATTTCCATACATACTACTAACCGTAAATAAGTCGTGGATAAACCGATACCTAAAATCAACCTCGTCCTTCAGCTTGGTGCTATTATTCAGATATACTTTCGAATTTATCGATAATATAAAATTATCAATCAGTTCCTAATTATTGTGTTTGAAACACCGTGCTCATAACAGTTCCTAATCAGCAACGAATCATTTCAATCTAAAAAACCTTTACATTATTAGTTCTAAATTAGGTTAGTTTTTCAAAGCGATTTTATTTAGATTTTGTTTCACAGATTCATACCGATTTTAGGTGTAAAGATACAGATATAAGTATACATACAGATATATGTGTATATATATATAGAGAGAGAGAGAAATGAAATGGACCTCGAAGATAGGTTTTGATGGCTCGGCGAAGACGGAGGGGGACGACATAACATCCTTTGGATTGTTTGCTAGCTGCTTTTAGGGTTTCTGCGGTGAATCGCTGCACAGTTTCCGATATGGCACCGGACATTTCGCACCGCTGTCAAAGTCCCCGGCGAGACTGTAAAGATATACTAGCCTACTAGGGTCGAAGGGGGTGGGTGCTTGGCAAAGATTTTACCTTGCTACAGTATTTTATTTATTTTATTTTATTATTTTATTTTAGCCTAATTTGTGAAATTTTAGTATCCCTAAATTGATTTAAAATAATTAATGTACATTATTTTTGATGAATTTCTTTTTATTTATTTTGTTTTTTCTTAATCTTTTTTAATAATCTTTATTAGTTAAAGTTAATTTAAAAATGTTTACCCTTCCCAGTACATACTTTTATCTTCTTTTTTTTTCAATTAAAATTCAGACGACTTCCAAACTATAAAAATTTTCATTTATTATTTATATTAAAAATAAATGATTGAAATAAGAATAATAAATTTATTTTAAAATTATTCAAATGATATTGAGTTTAATGGTTGCGCGCATTAATATGTGACACAAAAACATAAATTAAGGGTGTTGCTATTTCCACCCCTTGGTGAAAATAGACAAGCATTACCCGCTTGTACCGTCTGCATTGTTTATTGTACGGTATAATAAACAATGCAGACGGTACAAGCCGTTAATGCTTGTCTATTTCCACCCCTTGGTGGAAATAGCAAGGCACTTTTTAAATTTTTCTTTACTTTAGTGCCGTTACTATTGAATGAATGATTGATTGTATATTATATTAACAATTGAATGAATGCTTGATTGTATATATATATTAAAATTTTAAATTAAAGTTTAAGTTGTAAAATGATTGAAAGATGTAATGGTGCAAATAGGTAAATTATTATTAATATTCTAACTTAATTTTACTTTTGGAAAAGCATTCCATGTTTTCAGCATGTAGTACCAACCGATTGATTAATATTGATTAAGATTACTATTGATTAATTATTAATATTAAAACCTTTACTTTTGGAAAAGCATTCCATGTTTTCTGCATGCTATTCAATATTCATAGTCCATTCACTTCTACCTCATATATATATATATAGAGCCATGGACGCAAGAATCTCACTGCAAATGATCGAAGCAATTACACGTAAGTAAAATTTCTCCATCAAATCGAAAACTAGCTGCTAGCTATCGAAGCAATTACACGTACGCCAAATTTCTCCATCGATTCGAAAACTACCTGCTAGCTATTTGCTGAAGGTTAGTAAATGAATCATGTGAATCACAGTTGTGTTTTGATATTTAATTTATTTATTTTATTTGTATCTTTTAATGTAAGTATAACCAGACGATGTATTATGTATTATAGCATGATGGAACTGTGTTGTTGTATTTAATTTTGTGGATTATAGTGAGATTGTGTATACGATAGACGTAAGTTTTGTGTTTAACTTTTATATATTCACTAACTAACTTGCTTATTCCTTTAGTTGATAAAATCGGGTCAGGAAGGACAAGATCAAGTACTGTGGATAATAATTTTCTGAAGGTTAGTAAATGAATCATGTTAATCACAGTTTTGTTTTGATTTTTATTTATTTTATTACTATCTTTTAATATTATTTTTTTTTATATATACTTGAAGGGATTTAAATTTTAAAAAATAATGATTATTTCGATGTCTTGATTGTGAAAAAATTTATATAAAAATCTTGAGCAAATTAAATTAAATACAATCGTATATTTTATATTTTATATTTTATACAAATTCATATCTATATATATATAAAAAGTGAGTTATATGTTCTATAATAGTATATATAAAAAAATTGAGTGATACGTTCTATAGTAGTATATATAGCTTTAATAATAATTGTGTTATTGATATTGTTCATCTTAACTTATAAATACATAAATACAAACAATCCTGAATTTTAGTTATTTGCGTCTTTCATTCGATTTATATTCAATATCTATTACACATGTTAATAATACTATTTTTTTTTTTACATCCAATGTAACACCATGCAGGTACCTCAACCGAAGCCTCAAAAAGAAGCAAAGTCATTAAGCTACAACATGCTGCCATATCTAATTAGCAATATGCAAATTTAACCTTTTGTAATTAGATTGTATTACTCACGCAACATCATGTTTAATGTTATATATATTAGATGCTTATTTTCACAATACACTTTGAACATCACGCCAACTTTTGGTTTTACCTGACAAATTAAAATATATACGCCAATAACATCCATTTAAGTACCACAAAAAACTTCAAATGCCGACGCCGCCCAGGGCGGCAACCGAATTCTCTAGTGCTTAATTAATCGTAAACCAACTTACTCTCTGTACATGACTCGACAGAAACAAATTAAAATAGTGGATAATTAATTAACATTCATTTTAAATTATCTCATAGACCAATTTGGTCAAGATTCATGGGCCTTCTTCTCAACTTTATCACTCTATATATACCTTGGAGATTATGTACATTTCACATCAACGAATTCATCTTTTCTTTTCCTTTTGTAACTTAATTCTGTGATATTAATCGATCATGTCGACGTCTGTTGTTGTAGAGGTTGAGGTTGCTTCTCAACTTCCTGCAGAAGTTGTCTTTAAGGTTTTATGTGATTTCGATAATCTCGCACCTAAGGTAAACCCTGAAGTATTCAAGTCTATTGAGAGAACAGAAGGAAATGGAGATGTGGGAACAATAAAGGTCATCACATTTGGTGAAGGTAAGAAATTGCACCACTGCATGTATTATACATTAATTACTCTTTTCATTTCACCATTATTCAGATCGGTTTTTTTTTAAACGTTAAACGTTGCACCAATTTTACTCATACTCCTAAACTACCCAAAATATATCTAAATACACGTATGCTAGGGATTGAACCCTGGACTTCTTTCCAAGAGGCATGAGCCTCTACTGAGTGGGCGGGCTAACCTCATATTGGCTATTGAGGTCGTTATAACTAATCCGTTTCCTTAATACAGGTGTGCCATTCACAAGTGCCAAATATAAGGTTGACGCTATGGATAAAACCAATTATAGTTATAGCTACTCGTGTTTCGAAGGTGATAGCTTGATGGGTATATTAGACTCCATCTCTAATCAAGTGACGATTGTGCCGGCGGCTGATGGAGGATGTGTGAACAAGAAAACCAGTACTTATAATTGCAAAGGTGAAGACAAGCCATCTGAAGAGATTCTTAAAAAAATAAAAGAAATATATGTGACTACTCACAAGACTATGGAGGCGTATGTAGTTGCTCATCCTGAAGCTTATGCTTAAGTACCTAGCTACAACGTACTCTATGTATTTTGTTATGCTTTGAAATCCTTTGGTTTGCATGTTAATTTGTATCATTTGCTAATAATTTTACTATGTGTTGTATAATGGACAAGGTTCCCAGTTGTATAAATTGTTGTAACTTGTACCCTTTTGATATATGTCGAAAAATATGAGTGACTATGTCACACTTATCATGTTCAGTTATTTTATAAAGTTTAATTTGCTTGGGAAGTGATATTAGTACCATTTCTTTTGATAGATGTACCACAACTGTGTATTACTAGCTTGTATAGTCGACTGTAAAACTTGTACGTTGTGGTACATTCATCAAAAATAGTGGTACGAATATCACCTCCCATTTATAATATTTTGTTTATTTGACTTTTTTTTGTTCTTCATATATGTGGTGGTAATGAATAACTTTTAGGTCAATCAATAGTTGTAATATATAGATTTGATGTATTATACTAGTGTGTGAAATGCGTGTATGTAGAGAGAATCTCAAAAAGGTGATGATTGGAATTAAAATAAAACTAGTTGGTTACCCCGCGCGTTGCGGCGGGAGCAACCTTTTTTTCAGTAGAGTTTGGATATCTATAATTATAATGTACAACCGATCATGTTATATTTGTTTGTTACCCAGAAGTGCAATACGAAAGATTTCATATATGTATGAGGTTAAGATACAAACTCGGTAAAACAAATGGAACACGTAAGAGAAGAATGAGACTTCTTCAGGCATTAGCAATATTGTTGGCTAGGTTAACTTTGGTTTGAAATAGCGTGTGGCGCCCCGAGGCGATAAGGTCCTTGTGGCTACAAACGTGGCGAGGCGAGCGTGGCGACCGCCACACGTATTCGTGGCGACCGTTTCTACAAATACGTTAATACTCTACATGTAACAAATAAATACCAAAATATAACATTCTATATTACAAGAAAAGACAATAGTTTGTGATTCCGAATCACCAAATGATAATAGGTTGCGATTCTACATCACCAAATGTATAATGAGTAGAAAATAGACAATAAAAGTAGACTAATAAACTTGAAAGTTGAAAGGAATGGGCCCAAATGGGCTTTAAAATAAAAAAAAATGGGCTAAAAAAAAAACCTGGACAGATATTACATGTAGCGCTCGCCACGCACGCCACTCACTACGCTCGCCACAGCCGTGTAGCGCCCGCCTCATGTAACATACTCGTCACAACCATGGCGTGGCGGCCTATAGCTCGCCACACGCCACGCCTCACCACACGCGTAGCGTAGCGCGCTATTTCAAACCAAGGGGGAAAGTCGAGCCTTTGACTCTGATGTACGCGGCCTAACCAACATTTCTATGGCCGTTTCCTAGACTTTTTCCCTGGCCATCCCAAGATGTTTGCCTAGTGTGGTTCAAACCTTGGTCTCTTATGAGACGTTCAGGAAGCCTTACCTGACCACCTTGGAGATGGTTTAATAGGTCAGATGGGTAAAATAATCTACATTAGCATAAAAGGTAACAGGTGACCCCCAAAGTGTATTTTGGAAACATACAACCTCCTAAATCAAAACTCATTATAAACTTTTGTTAATATTAGGCAGACTAATTATTTATAAAGAACTTTGACAGACAATGTTTAAGAACGAACCAACGAGACCTGCCGTGTTAATACCAAAGAAATATCCACTTTGACAAGTTACCCAACCTTCCCTCCAGCTCATTCCCTCCCGGAAAATCTGAAGGTCTACCAATTAGTATTACATAAGAGAGTATATGCACCATGGGACGAGCGGCACTGTGTACCAAATCGACACCGCTGCTGTAAGAAAAACTTGCAAATCTGCATTTAGGTGGTGTAATATTAGTTGGTTAAACAAGGTAAACATATAATCTTCCCTTCTGTTATTACATAAAATGGCACCCAAAATTCAAAATATTAAACCCTGGTATCAATATAAGGACTAGTGCAGCAAGATGTTCCATGACCTGTGAGCTAATAATGCGGACCAGAATTAAGGGAGAGAAGAGTACACGTACCAACTGGTTCTCCGATGTTGGAGTAAGGAACGAAACTTTTGCACCATTAAGACCTTCCATTGCAACAATCAAACCATCATACCATCGTCCATCAGAGTGGCGAAATCTACATTTTGACCCAACAGAGTATTCCTTCAGCGGTTCCACTTCAGTTTCTTTGGAATCAAGAAAATCTTGTTTCACATGTTCTGCTTCCTTTAACGGTTCCACTTTTACATGTTTGGAATCAATAGGATCTTGATTCTCCCCATTACCACTATCATTCTTCATCTGTAGAATATCAACTTCTTGTAATAACCTAGCCCGTTTGAGAACAAATAGACCCTCTTCAGCATCTTTGATAGCTTGAAGAAGCTCGGCATGCACCTGATTAAATGCATAAATATAATTATCAATATCCCTTTCATGTATTTCATGTTATAATGCATTAGGTATCTCTTTTGTCATACTTGATGGCAAAAATTGTATCAAAATAACCAGCACCAAAATACAAATGATGTCATATTATCATAATAGACTCGTGATCTATACCACATGACATCTATTTCATTCACAGGCATGTTTGGTCACAATCAGAGTACATATCTTCGCTCTTCTCCAAAATCGTTGAATATTCCAGCCAAAGAGGACAACACTCTCATAAGACTAAAACGGGCACTCATATAACAAAATATGCATTGCATATTGCTTATTAGTGTAAAATCACTCTATGCATATTCAAAAGAAAAAAGATTTTTATTATAATGTTATATACACAGACTGAGTTGTGAGTTGACCAATAATAGATACAAGAGAAAAGAAACACTGAAGCGACTAACAAGAGCTGCTTGCAGTATGTGAAGTTGCAAACCTATTCGATGTTGAAATGATACATATGACAATTGATGATGACCTTATGTTGTAGGCCGTGTACTGGTAAGTATGATCAAAAAACAAGAAACTGATATAGCACAATCTCAAAATCTAGCTGACTTCTAGATAAAGCCATAAAGGACCGGTTTTTATAAACTCGTGAATGGAGATTTTAAAGTACCTTCAAAATGTGAACACATCGCAGCCATAGTCGTTCCAAAAACAACTTTTGAATAAAAATTACAATTTAGTGAGAGAAGTATTGTTCTGCAACTAAATATAGAAGAAGTCGACTGCAAAATACATTAACAGGCATAGAGATAAAAACTCAACTAAAAGCAGCTGTGCTACTTAAAGGTAATAAAACATTATACGTTTAAGTTACACTTACTTAACTCCTATCAACTGGAACTTCAATTTACTATAGGCTCATACACTAGATCACAAAGCAAAAAAACTAAAACTCCCGCCATGGCTAAGAAGTGGCAATTCCAAAAGTAGTGTGATTGTGTATCGTTATATTGAGATGGAAATGGACGCGTGTTAATATCCTCAAGCACTACAATAACCTTTTTTTTTATGATGCAAAAAGCTCAATCCATGAAAAGTCAAAAATGTAGATCCAGCGGCATTCAAGGTGATCTATAGAGTGGCGAGAAATGGATGAGCCTACAAGATGCAGTCACACGTTAACAACCTTTGGATTTACATTGGACTTTTCAAAACAAAAACAGAACTTGTCGTGTCAATACCCCGCTCAGTCCATCTTCACTTAAATATACACAAAAAGGCTTATGTGAGTTATGTCATTAATGTTGGCATCAAAACCTCACTGCTCTTGTTTGGCGATATGTTATATTCACAAATACTGTTATAAACTAAAACTTAAGTCATCATGATTATGCAAAGCATGTGTCAAAAATGTAAAGTTTCATTTCCTTTAGATATGCCTGCGGATTCTATTCGAGTAATGCCTTGTCGTTAATTCCACCTTAACTAACTTCTTTTACTCATTCAATAGGGGTTCCAATACATACATTTCATTTATAAATCACACCCAAATTACTCCGATTACGAGTCTTTCAAATAGGCAACCACATCTAAGCCGAATACCTCAAATCATCTTGTCACAATTCTAAAATAACATTCAACTTGGAAACTAACAAAACCTACTAATTCTAAGTTACCCACAAAATCTAAACACTTTACAACCTTAAAAAACACCTTTTGAGCTAAAATAAAACAAAAAACATAAATAAAAAACATGGGTATTGTGTGAAATGAATGAAAAAAAGAAAAAAAGAAATAGTAGTACCTCAAGGATTTCGGGATTATGTGGGTCGGAAGCAAGGGCTTCATCAAGGGCATCGATCGATTCTTTTTGTTCTTGTAATTGAAGCTCAAGTTGATCTTCAAGAAGCCTTCTTTCTGCATCATCCGCCATTTTTATTTATTTATTGTTGATTATTAAACAACAAAACCTGTTTATGGAAACTGGTTTTGATCTGCTAGGTCGAATGTATATAGGGGGTAACAATAACACAGGGGTGTTTGTATCAATGTTTTAAATACGGGTATTTTGAGCATATCTTGGTGTTATCCGGTGCTACCGGCCGGTATTACCGGATGGCCAATTCACATGGAAATAAGTCAAATAACTTGCTGTATCAGTGCAAATTATTTGCTATACCTTATGAAACCCAATATACAAACCTCAAACTTATGAAACTGCTATACAAACCTGTTTTTTCCCTATTTACTAGGTAACAAACCTGATTTAAAACACAAATTATTGCAAACCTGATGTAGAACATACAAACCATAGTCACACATAGATGGAAAATCCTGTTTGTTTTTTTTTTTAATTTAACTTTTTTTAAAAATCAAAATCACTATACCGGCGGTATGAACGTACCGGTATTACCAGTATTTTGCAAATACCGGCCGGTATTTTGCAAAGACGGTACACTCAAAAAATCGGGGATAGTTGTACCGGCCTCGACACCGGTACCCGGTACTACCGGTAGGTACCGGTATTTAAAACATTGGTTTTGAGACTTGCATTGATTATTTTCTTTTAGGTGCGTCTTAAAGTATAATATACTGTTAAGTACCTTTTTCGTCCCTGTGGTTTTAGGAAAAACGGCCTTTCGTTCCTCCCGTCAATTTTGTTCCTTTTTCATCCCTGTAGTCGAACTTCTGCAAAAAAAACCCGTCCCTGCCGTTAAGTCCCCCCATACAAGGAGCATTTCTGTCATTTTACTATACATCTTCTTCCCCAAAACCTAAACCCAGAAAACCTTCCATAAACTTCATACATATATATAAAAATTCATAAAATCTATATCTATATAAACCAGATCTATATCTTCAAACATATACATAAAAAAAATATATAGCCCGTCCTATTCAATCTTCCATCCATACATAAAATCAGATGGAGACCAAACCCAAATCCTAAAAAATATATATATATAAATATGTAACAAAGGCCCTGCTTTCATCACTGTTTCTAAAATTTCCTATTTTTCGTCAGATTCCCAATCCCTAATAATCAATACATATATATGAGTATATATATATATATATATATATATATGTTTATGTATCTATATCTATATCCCTTAAACAAAAAAATAAAATAAAATCCCATTTTACTAACATGGATCTTGTTTTCACATTTTTCCATTATTACTCTCCAAAAGGTACTAACCAAACACTTCTTCAAGGTATTCCAATATCTACATTGATCTCCAAATCCTGATTTGGCCCATGAAAGTGAAGGGAATTCAAAACCTAAATGGGAATGGAAAGGGGGTGTCTGATTAAAAATCAAATATTTGTTTTTCCATAAATCATCAAGACCTCGAACCACATGGGTGGTCTTAGTCGCACCTGTAGGCACACCTCCATGGGTGGTCGGAACTGTAGCAGTGGTCGGAACTAGAAGATTCGTCAACAAGAACATCAAAAGCAATCGGATTTGGAGGCTTGTTATTCAAAACTTTTGGTTTTTTTTGATGATTTTTTCTTGACTTTTTATGGATCTACAACTGGCACTTTTTGACGATTACTATTATTTTTCTTTTGATTGTAAATTTTTGAAATATAGATGTTGGATTGATTTTAGGTGATGATACTGATGATTGATAAAGATCAGGGAAGGGTGTGTGGTTGAAGATGATGATTGATAAAGATTTGGTTCATATAGATATAGATTTTAGGGTTAAGTACCTTTTTGGATATATGTATGAAGTTTATGGAAGGTTTTTTGGGTTTAGGTTTTGGGGAAGAAGATGTATATTAAAATGACAGAAATACCCCTTGTATGGGGGGACTTAACGGCAGGGACGAGTTTTTTTTAACAGAAGTTCGACTACAGGGATGAAAAAAGAACAAAATTGACGGGAGGGACGAAATGCCGTTTTTTCTAAAACCACAGGGACGAAAAAGGTACTTAACCCTATTATAGTCCAAGTCTATACAACTATGGAAATGGTTATCCCATATTGTATGGATTTGCACATGAAGAGAAAAGTTTAGGGAGGCCCTGTGCAGCTGCATGGGCTGCAAACTCATTGGCACCAAAGCAAAGAGAGGCCCTGTGCAGCTGCATGGGCTGCAAATTCATTGGCACCAAAGCAAAGAGAAGTCCTGTGCAGCTGCATGCCTGCATGGGCTATAAACTCATTGATGATTTGATGTTGGGAAACAACAAAAATAAGTTTGGTTTATAAATATCATATACCACTTAGCTAAAACTTTTAGGTTGCGTTTGGTTACGGAAAATGGTTTTTAGTTTTTCATTTCTAATTTTCCAAAAAAATGTGTTCCTAACTTTCTAATCACAATACAAAAAAGTTTTAACCAACAATAAAGTTATCAATAAACCAAAATAAAAGATGGGTATACTACAAGTGTCTATTGTTGTGTCATATGTTAGAAGATTTGTATGTATAATGTGGCGGGGTGGATTTTAATTGCAGGGGTATGATGTAATCTTCTCTAATCTTTAATAAGTGCATATACAAAAAAAATTATTTCCCCAGAAAAAACAAAAAGATGGGAATTATGGGTCTTGGTTAATCTTAATCTTAATGGTGTTAAAGTTCAATTAATCAATCACAATGTTTTATTTATTAATTGATAAATCAAAATCTTAATTTACTTAAAAACTAGTTTACTTAAAAACTTGTACTAGTCTATTTTAAAAAATCTGTACAATTTTATTAAATTTAATTCAACCTCAACTTCTTTCTTAAAATTACATTTCCTATCTAATCATTACAATTTATTAAATACAACTTAAACTCAAATTTATCCTATTTTTTGAACTGCGTGTTTCGAATCACCTCCAACTCACCGTACAAAAATGAGACCACTCAATGTAGATTATATTTTTTTAGCCGGGTCTGCGCTACAACAGAGTGGATTTCCAGGAAAAAACCCCACTAGAAGATTGAATTCTTAAGATATATTAATTGATTGAAATTGAAGAGTTTTAAAAAACAATTCTTATTATATCAACGTCGTTATTTAATCTAATCGTGTATATACACGAGACTAAAATCGAACATTATATATGTGACTGCACGCACAGTTCTCCGTCTATTTAGGGTCAAAAAATAAGAACAATATTTATACTTCTAACTCAAAATTTGAAAAATTGATACTCCATTATGTGGTGAGGAATCATTTATGGTAACAATTATCTTATACAAGGTTGAGCATAGTTGTTTCTCCTAAAAGAAGATTAGTGATAGAGGGTTAGTGATACATATGTTTTACTTGTTATTTAGTTTATTAACTTGAAATATTGGGGCAGTTTAGGATTATTAAAAAGAACTTAAAAACTAAACTAAAATAGTGTTGAAAATATATAACTGTATCTGTAAAAAGTTTTTTTACTGTAGCTATAAAATTTAAAAAATTACGAATTTAAATATAATATGTCAATTTTTATACATGTAACTAGTTTCAATACTCGTATGATGTACGGATTGACTATATATATCGTACGATTGATTTTATTTAAAAATAAATAAATATTTGAACATACTTCATCATATGCATTTGGTCTTTCCAGTAGTAACCTAATAGCGAAACACATGTATAATAAACTATAGGTCAAAATCTAATATTACATTTGATATTGATAATGGTGTCACCTAATGCTAATAGTAAAACATGGTTCGTGTCATTTTAAAAAATTTTAATTACGTTTAAGTAGATTAGTTAATGGATAAAAAATAAATAGTAAATAATATTAATTATAAGTTAGAAACATAAATACATCATTATTTATTTATTAATTTAATATATCTTATGTATTAAAATAAATATTGATTTAGTTTATTAACTTGAAGTATTAGGGGTTGTTTAGGATTATTAAAAAGAACTCAAAAGGTAAACTAAAATAGTGCTGAAAATTAATATATAATTCCATCGTAAAAACTTTCTTATTATAGCTATAAAATTTAAAATTATTACTGATTTAAATATAATATGTCAATTTTTATACATGTAATACTCCGCAACATATTATTAAGGCCGTTTAACAAAATTCTAAAAAGCATTAGAATTGAAGAAAGATATAGATCCTCTCAAGTTGAAATTTAAACAACTTAAGATTTCAAGTTAAGTGAAACCCAAGTTTCCATGTTAAAACATTAATTTATAATCGCAATGTTATAAACTCCACAAACAATTATAATCGCAACGTTATAAACTCCATGCGTATATGCGTCAGTGTTACAGTACTCAATTTATTTTATTTTTTTGAAGGTTGAGTTTCGATTCAGACGTGAGTGGAGGCGGTTTTAACCTGCTATTTGCAAGACCTCCACACCCCTCCTTATGGAAAATACCTTTGAGATGTAAACCCCCAGGCTCGAACCTGAGACCTGTGGTAACCTCACCCCCGAGGCCCCACATAATGGATGATTAGAAAGCCCTGACCAACTAACCTAAGTGAGTTGGTTTCTAACTTTTAAATGTATAAACTTGAAATCATTGAACACAAGAAGTTTGATGTATTTCTTATTCCTATATCTGCCCCCACCCTTTTATTATCATTCCATTGTTTAATTTAAATTGAACCATTGAATATAATAACAAAAAAAAAAAAAAAACACACACACACACAAACTATATGTTTTTCATGGTAAATCAAGTTTAACGTTTATTCTAGTAAAACTATATTTACCTGTCAAAATCACAATTTTAACAAAGGGTAGTGATATTCATACAACAAGATGTAGTCATCTACAACAAATATACAAATTTTATTGTACAGTGTATAACTATTTAATGCAGATGTTGTTATAGATGGCTAAATTTTGTTGTACCCTTTAACAAATTCGTTGACAGGTTCGAATTTTGGGCTGTATAGGTTTGACAATTATTCAGGGCCCAAAACCTCAAGGGCCTTCCTAGTCCACTTAGTATTCGTTTTGTATAGGCTCAAATTCATTAGTAGAGGCTCAAATTCATCAGGTTTTTCATTTAACAAAACGAAAATCTAAATTGTTTTGTCAAATCGTGGAAACCATAAGACGGGTTATCCGCAAGATTAAAAGAAAGCTATTACAAAACAAAGAACCAAATACTAGCTTTCGGCAAGCAAATATGATCGATTGAACTTTAACTACTCGTAGTGGAGATACAATTTAACTCTTAGATAATTAAATTAACATGTTCTATATGATATCTAATAGTATCATAAGTAATGAAACTAGATGGATAGAATTTAACTCTTAGATAATTAAATTAACATGTTCTAGACGGGTGGTGGTGGCGGCGGTGGCAAGTAGTGTATGTAATTGATGTGAAAGGGGGTAGTATAGTCATTTTAAGAGTCAAGGGATAGATTGTGTAAATTAATTCATTAAGTTAAGGGTATTATAAGTATATTGGTTAATTTTAAAAAAAAAAAACTTTTGAAATGAGGGACATTTTTGGTTTTTTAATTCCTTGTCCTTAAAATGGGGGAGGAGGGTTGCTCTATAATATAGTAGTATAGATAATTACTAGAGACGAGATAGGACTATATTGACATATAAAATAACTACTCTTTGCTTCTGTTCAACCACTTGAATGCATTCACTTGGCTCTCTATTTATAGGCAAACTATGAAGATGGTTTGGTTGTTATCCGTATGAATGTAGTTGAGAACATTTAAGGATTCTTTTACCAACCATAATAAATTTCTTAAATTACGTTGTCAATCTATTTTGGAATTGGTAGTCTTTGGGAATGTCTCTTCGATGCTTGACAACTTTTATATAACATTACACGCAAAGTTACATACTGGGTATGGACCGGGTAATATGTTGCATAAAGTAATTTCCTCATAATCAGTGTAAAGTTATTGTCATCACTTTTCACTTATTGAGCTTCAGATCTCTTAGCCAGATAAGACTTCAATTATGGACTTCGCAACTAACAAATCTTCTTTCTTCTTCCTTCTTCCTTCGGTCTTCGATGTTCAAGAGAATGCTTCAGCTTCTTTTGGTCCCTCGATTCGAAGATGTTCAGGAACTCAAATCTGAAATTTCTTTTTGATTTTCTATACAAGTATATAGTTTCTAACATCTAATATTACAAACAAATCTTCAGTACGATTTTAGACTTACACTCGGCACGAATTGTTATCTAAGTAACAAATTATCTTATAATTACTCAAAACAATAGTTTTGTTGATCAATAAATCATTTTGAACACAACCTATGTTGGACAAACAGTTCGTCTTAATCCCTAAACTAGGTGGACTCGGCAAGAAACGTTGCTTGGCTATAAGTTATGTTGCAATGATTGCCAATGATCCAAAACAACAAAGTTGACTAAACAAATACCAATTTGCATCATATTTTTAAGAAACAAAAGACCGATTTGCATCATATTTTTTAGAAAAAGAAAATGCAAATATTAGTTTTACTTAAATTTTAACAAACAATCGGCATGCAAATCTGTTAAAACATATAAATATTAAAATAGCCATTCCCTTTTTCTTGACATACAAAAGAAAGAAAAGGAAATGAAAAAAAAAATCACTTTTTTTTAAGTCAGTAACACATGACTTGTAAAATCAAAGTTATACAATTTCTAGATGCATATCCATGAACATCACTTACGTCAGCTTTTTTTTTCGTATTATCTCCTTCATCAGTTTAGTAAAATCGGTCGCGTAAAGTTCATGTGGCTTTGACCTGGTCATGAACCGGAAAGACGTCTACAATGTCACTTGCTTGATGTAATCAGGTTGACAGAGTGGATCGTTGGCCGCGGTTGCATCCCCGTCTATTGTCTACAAAGATTTAGAAGATCTACAATTAATTGACGTGCCCAAGATATGCATGAATCCCTACGAAGTCTTGGTCTAGAGATAGTATAAATAGATCAAGTTCTCTGCCATGAGAACTCAACACTCCCTTCGCGAATGTTCACTGGGAACAACATGAGTAGATTGTTCGCGAAAGAAAAATAGCTTGATTAGACTAGGCTCTTGAGAGTGGAAGCCAAGATATGTTATCGTTGTAACCGAGTATATTGTTCTTGTTATTCTGCAACAAGAACGATTCAAATTGATTAATGAAAAAAAGATATGATTTGATGAATTTATGTATGTGACTATTCATTATTCGTGTCTATAGACCTAGATTGAATGTGTTGTTACCTAACAACTGGTATCAGAGCATGTCAGAATTATTTGTGTTCTGATTGATCCATAAACAAGTCTCTAGATCTTTAGAAAGAAAAGATGTTCCAAATCTCAGTTTGATTCTTCATATATTCCTTATTAAAATAAAAAAAAAGATATAAATTGAGAAGAAGACTGTAGTCCCGAAATATTGAAGAATTGCAAGCCACAAGAATATGATGATCTATTTGACACACCTATAAGTGTTAAAAACAAGTCAGCTCAAGATGAGAATGGAGATCAAATAAAATTGAAAGAACTTCTCAACAACCATCATCATTGAACTGTTAATACGGAAAATAACGGTTCGACAGGTCGGACTAGCTGGTTTACAAAAAGTGATTTTAATGTATATATTTTTACCTATAACTAAGTGAGAAGATGAACCCTACATGTATTTTAACGAAACCCTCCTTGTCAACTCTTATCCAACATGACACTAATATTTGATTACTTGTCTTCATTAGAAAAATTCAAGGTTTGCATTTGAAATTCAAAAATGTTTTTTATTTGAATGTTTAAATTTTAAAATTTTAAAATGTTTAAATTTTAAAAAGTTGTTCACTGTTTGCAATTTGAAATAGTGATTTTAAATATTTTTATTTTATTACGTGTTCACTGTTTAAAATTTTGTTTGAATGTTTAAATTTTATTTGAATACATATCCATTTCAAACACGAAACAAATTTCATGACTCCATCCATATGCTATACAAGAGGTATGACATTGAATAACAACAAAGCGATTATGTTGTTTGGTAAATTAATTAAACCTATATCTTTGTGGCCATATTCACCGGAAAAATATACATGAAAC
>JAOEHQ010048730.1:0-10055 GCA_025447715.1 Asclepias incarnata
AACACATAATCTTCAAAATGGCTCGCTGAAGACTCGCTGAGGACCGACTTCAGCGACCAAGTCTTCTCAGCGAATCTTGATCCTAACAAGACTCAACAAGTTAAACTAGGACATTTAAAATAGAACGGAAGGAGTGATAGAATTCATCGTCAATAAAGAAACTGGCTTTATAAAAAGTTGAAAAGATCAACCAGAATCAAACACTAACATTCGATCCGACCTTTGTACAGGAGCTACTACACATTGTTTCCTCCTGGAAATTAAAGGTGGTTGTAAACAAGTAGCATTGTTACTCTTTGCAGTAAACATATATATATATATATATTATGTTACTCTATCCTAATTGCTATCTTAATTTACATTTCTTTTCAACTAAATCTAGTAAAAGAAAAAAGGCATAAAACATTAAAAAAGAAGCTCCCGTAAACATAGGATTAAACAAGAAAGTTAAAAGAGGCCATCACTTTCTTCTAATGACATATCCATAAGGTCACCTTGAGTTGCTGCCTCATCAAAAAGCCATTTCTCTAGAAAACTAAGAGGAGGCATTTGATCTTCCAAATTTGGTTTACTTTCATCTTGGAACAAACTTGTTTCAGGTGAAACCGACTGTGAAACATCCGAATTGCTATAATTCGAGTAGTTACTGTTCTTGTGATCGTTTGTGATTTGGTTATTATTATAGCCAAATTGAAGGGAATTATCATAACCTTCACTCGGAGGACTTGGGAATTGCTGGTTGATCAACGAACTCCTAGTTTGCGTTGTATCCATACTTTCCGAGCTTGTTTGTGACGATTTCTTGGAATTATTCATCCAGTTTGGGAGTAACCGTGCAATGTTTTCAGCACTCGAAGCATAAGAACTTGAAGTTTGATTCGATGGGGGCAGTTCAGGTAAATTGACGGATTTGTTGTCAAGAGATAGGGCGTCACAAAGGGCTTGTTTCGCCATATGGATATTGGTTTGAAGCCTTCTTTCCCATTGACCTTTAGATATAGATGTTTCACATGATGATGATGATGAGTGACACCCCTTTGAATTTCCATGGCGATGACGACCATGATGATGGTTTTCTTCATCTGATTTTTCTTTTTCTTGGAGCTTTTCTAGCTTCTTTTTTAGATGAGTATTCCAATAATTCTTGATATCGTTATCGGTTCTTTGTGGAAGATATGAAGCTATTGCCGCCCATCTGCCATATAATATATAGATGAATAAATTCATATCAGTGACCTAAAAGTTAATCCGTATATATATATATATTTTAATTAATTAATTAATGACTTCACGTAATCTCCCGATATCTTTAAAAGATTATTTTGTTACATATATAAAAGTAAAATATACCGTTTTCTAAATATAAATGTATAACCAACCATTGATGTTTATGTATGTAATGTAATAATTCAAAACCCTTTATAAATTTCTTGGAGATTAATTCGATCTTTGTTATTACCTGTTGCCAAGGAGGGCTTGAAGATGAGTAATCATCTTCTCTTCTTGTTCAGTAAAGTTGCCACGTTTGATACCGGGCCGAAGATAATTAGTCCAACGCAGTCTGCAACTCTTACTGCATCTTAGCAAACCTTGATTCACAACAACATATTCATTTAAATTATTTAACATAATAGTACTAATAATACAAGTAATGATTAACCATAGAAAAAGTTAAAAATTATCAATGAAGGAGAATTGCAGGATACAATAAATACCCTAATTTAATGATCTAACCAACCCACCTCCAAAGAATCTTTTTTTTCTTTCTTTCTTTTACAACACAACAACAACAACAAAAAGTAAAAATAAAAATACACCCAAAATCAAAACAAATAAATGAAGTAAATGGAAAGTTGTATAATTAGCTAGTAAGAAAAAATTATGTTTACGTACATACCAGTATTGGTAGGAACAGATCTCCAATTGCCAGGACCATTTTGTTGAATATAAGAGACTAATATTATATCTTCTTCTGGTGTCCATGGCCCTTTCTTCACACCTATCTTATCACAACAAGGTGGTCTTCCCATTTAACCAATTCAAGTTGATTCAAGATCAATCTTTTTTCTTTCAACTTTCACGTTGAGTATGTGGTTTATAATGAGAGGTGTTGTGTGTGTGTGTGTATATATATAAGATCTAAATATATAGGGCTAGCTAGTTTGTAGTTTATTTCTTGTGATTCAACTTAATAGAAAATGTCAAGACAAGAGTCTTTGGGTGGGAATCACACCCTCAGGTTGCGCTATATATAGATATGAAAAGGAGATGAGAGAGAGAGAGAGAGAGAGAGAGAGAGAGATGAAGGCAGAAGATGAGGAAGAGGTGGCGATGATTTTACACCCTGATCAAAGAAATGAGTTTGAAAAGAAAGGCATAAAGAAATGGCTTCTCTCTCATGAAAACCTCAACAAAGAGTCAAAAGAAGACAGCAAGAAGCATTTACTCTGGTGTGCAAAAAGTCAGCGATGCTTCATTTAGATTGAGAGAGATAGAGAGATAAAAACAGGATCAAAACAAAAACCTGTAGAGAATGTGTTAATCAACAGTTTTTTTTTGACCGGCGCACATCTCGAATTGATGCTGACGCACTCCCGAACCCATCAAATGGGCCGGACCAGGCTCAGCAGTGGGTAATCGGTTGTCTTAACCGGGCCCCGTTACATCCACACTGAACTGGTAGCCAAAGGGAAAACTCCTAGAGGCTCCCACCACAAGGGAAATTTAACAGAGGGCCGAATCTGCACTTGGCAGGGATCGAACCCTCCACCTCTAGGATAAAACCTAGTGGTTTTGATTTTTGATTCAACATAACACTAGCTTATGGTTATGCAATTAATCCGGCACTTGAAAAAGAATTACTCAATTAATAACACATTTAGAAAAGGGGTGCTACTAGAAATTTTTTTTTTTCTTCTAAAATAAACACCTTATGTAAATCATGTACAACCTTGTACGTGGCGCATAGCATATGCAATTACTTATGTCAAACATTCCGTGGATAAGGGGTTATTCATAAACCCTATACGCTTTGTTTGGACCTGTACGTAAACATATAGGTCCAAAAGCCATTATAAGGGTATTTGATAAAATGATTGATTTGATTGAACTCATGCATGAAATCTTCCCGGTAGATGTCTATCTATACGTCAAGTACAGGCCTACACGTGATGTATGGGACTTACATTTGTTTTTCAAAATTCATTTGACCAGATTTTTTGTAGTCAAATTCATCCATGGGTCTTAGACTTGGTCAAAGCCTACTAAAATAAACTCAAAAAGTCATATTAGCCCAAAAAGTTAACGCCCATAACTAATACGTATAATTAAAAACGCTAATTTCCAACTAATTTCTAGCTAAGGGAGATTTTAGGATGTTACATTTGGTTGCATGTTTTGGCAAAAATACCCTTATGTTTGATTTAATGTACAAAATAAACATCGTCAAAACACGGGACCAAAATGTTGATTTTCGCAAACAATAAGGAAGATTTCTGTAAGTTTGTAACGTTTTGGGCAAAGCCTGTAATTTCGTTAGCATAAGGATTTACTTACTTTGTTTTTTCTTTTTCACACTTTTGTAAATAAAATTTTACCTTATAGTAACAAATTTTAATCCAAAAAAATGTCACTCAAGATAAAAACTTAAAAAGTTTCACAAAATCTAAATTTTTGTAACACTTTAAAGGGGTAAATGCCACTCAACATTGTTCAATTAAGGTTATCCTTATATTCTGGGGAAAAAAAAATAATTTCCCCTTAGGTAACTTGCAAAAAAAAAAAAAAAAAAAAATACTTTGACAAGTAGTGATAGAAATTGTAACTCAAAACACTAGATTCAAATTTAAAATTTAATTATTCATGTGGAAAAGGTTTTATAATTACTTAACATGTAATATAAAATCTTGTTGTTGACAATTTGAGAAGTCAAACATGACATCATCAAAATGATTCAATGGTTATAAATCAAGTTTTGAAAATCATTCAATGTTTCTCAGTTTTTAAAAATGAATTTAAGGTTCTCTTTTATATATATTGATAGATGGTAGATACTTTATTTTACAAAAAAGTCGGCTTTAAGAACATGTTAGAAAATCCCAAATTCGGAATATGGGTAGCAAAAATATATGGTAGTCCACACCATAATTTGATTTAATGACTATATATGATTCTTGAGTCTTGACAACTTTTTATATTCTATCGAGTACCATTATAATCCATAGCATTTTTATATGAGACGACATGAGTAATTAACAAAGAAGTAGAATATTATCAATGAATGTTCAAAAAAAAAAAAATATTATCAATGTGTTTGACAAATAGCTAGATTTTTTTAATTGATGACCCTAAATTATCCCTCAACTTTATTTACTATACTAAAATCTACACTTAATATACCTATAATACCTTTAATGATTTAATTTACAACATTTATCTCTTAACTCCTAAAATATCTACACTATCCATTTACATCAATTACATCTACATCAATTACCTACACTACTCGCCTCCGACAATCGCCACCGTCACCACACGGTCGCCGCTACCCACCATCGCCGCTGTATGACGCGGGCATCCATCTAGTAACTTAATAATGTAAAATGACATAATAGGATGATAATACTAATTTTAGAATGTAGAATATATCTACTTCTACTTGGCTTGTATTTAGGTAATTTATCTATACCTAGTTATAAAATATTTAGACACTACTTAAAATTCAAGATTGAAAATAACATATGTGTCTCTCAAAACAACTATATAAATTGTATATTTATTTTAAGAAATGATATATGTGTTAATATCAATTTAAACGTAATGATTTTATATTTTAAATAATCATTTTTTTACTTTACTTACATAATTTGCAAATTCTAACTAACTAAAATTACATTAAAATTGAATAAAATTGTATTAGACAAATCATCGAGTTCTAAACAAATCGAGTAAATACTAGAAGTTGTTCGTTGACGGAACATCGTGCGAAATATAAGGTTAATTAGTATTTTCATTAGCTCAAACTATTTTCCAAAAACTACTCAAATAGCTTATAGTTTGAAAACTTATGTAAACAAAAAGATACTATAATTTTTAGTAGACGAACAAAGCTCATGAGTTTAAATTTATGATTTGTTCAAACCGGATTTAATCGAATTCATGTGCTAATATCCATTCAGATGTATTTACCTCGTTACACTAAAACCTTGCAAAGATAGTTGTCTAATATGATATAAGAGATTAAAAAGTTTCTTCTAATTTTCATTTTTTATTTGCATATATATAAACCAAAGTAAATATTTCTAGTCAAACTTAACATTAATACACCTTCCAAGAAAGAAAATGTGTATTGAGAGGGTATGGGATGATGAACCAATAGTAGATAACAAATCAATAAATCACCATTTCGACTTACAACAATTCAAATGTATAATATCTGGGTCAAATTATGTAACCAATCACGTTCACCCAATCGGAGAAATACAATGTACATGCTTTAATTTAATTTAATGGTTACAACATTTATTACTTTTTAGGTCCTATTGAAGTCCTTCCATATAAAGTTACTATACTCATGTTCGCACGATACGACGATAATGGTAGAAGCGACGGTGGTGGCAGCGGCGAATGATGTAGGTTATTGATGTAAGGTAATTGATATAAAAGAGGGTAATTTAGTTATTTTAAGAGTTGAGGGATATATGTTGTAAGTTATTTTATTAAGGATATTTTTGTTAGACCATGTATGTTGTGTGTTGAATGTAAAGAGATAATTTAGGTAAATCAGCTCTCTAATTTGAGAAAAAGGAAGGGGGGTTAATTCTTTATATAGTAGTATAGATAAACCAAACAATTAAAGTTCAAAAAAAACACGAACAATTTTTTTCCCCTTCCGCCAAATGCCTGAAATTATATTGAATTTGGATACGTCGCACAAAAATTGTATTAGACTCTTTTGTGAATTTAAAACGTTACACTGCTTCTTCAATATTAAAAGTGTTCACGCAATACACGCTAACCGAATGTGTTTTAAATAAATTTTTTCAAGGACACACGGCTAAAAGGTTAAGTTGAAGATGGCGATGTCCGTAATAGTTGTGTAATAGAGAGAGTTATATAGGGTATTATAATACAAAGTTAATTTTTTATTATGTATTTTTTTTTTTACATTACTATTTATTGTTGAATTGACTTTTTAATTTATAATAATATATTAAAATTTTGTTTTAATTTAATTTATTTTGTTTTGCTTAATTGATATTGTATTAAATTTTATTATACTATTAAATGCAAAATTAAAATATACTTAAAATTTTAAATTTTAATATACCCCTGAAATACTTTATAATGTATTATAGATATCATATTCGTAGTAACTTAAAAATCATGAAATCAACATAAATTAATTAGGATTATTTGCGTAAAATAGTTGAGAATTTTGCATGAATTCTCGAATTAATAAATCAAATATAATAATTATTCAAAACAAAAAGTAATTTTTGGTTTTATCATCAATTGTAGAAACTCTTTACACGTGTCAATATCTTAGTGGTTTTCTAATTTGGATAATTCTCATATTTAATTTTTAAATTCGAAAATAGTTGAAAGTTGATTTCTATAATTAAATAAAAATCAAAAGTTTCTTTCTATTTATATTATAAATTATTTACCACCACCCCTTCCTTTTTTTTCAAAATTAAGACTTTGATATATGTATAATACACTTATGATATTTGTTAACATGCCTATAATATTCTACGAGATAAACAAATATTAAAACAAAAATGCTTGAACAAGAATTGAATCCGGGACCTCCACAACCATAAATGGGCACCCCTTATTACTAGACTAATGATCCACTTGTGTTATTACTTTGTTTATTTAATACATTTATCTCCCCAATTCTATTTTTATGTTTAATTATTTAAAAAAGAGTCTGGTTTTTCCTTTCTGATCCGGTCTGCGTCACCATCATATTAATAATATATGGGTTCTTCCCACAACATATTCAGAATCATAAAATACGCGGGTATCCCTCTAGTTTTACATAATTCTTATAATTGTTTTTAAATTTGAAAACTAATGAAAAGTTCATTGATATTTAATGTGAATAACTTAATTAAGTATTTAATACGCCACCTTGAATTCGGACTTATCATTAAATTAAAATTTTAGTATTTACCATTTTATATTTTAACGACAAATTTGAGCTTGGGGGCATGACTCTTCATATAACTAATTCCAATTCTAGAGGAAACCATTATGAGAAAACCCATATCTTCATTCTTGGGATCATTTTGTTCACACTAAAATTTGAACCCAATACCACAAAGTCTCAAGCCCCACTAAATACAAATCCATCTATAGAGTAGAAAATGGAGATTAGCGAGTAGCAACCATTTATTTACATTTACAAGAAAAACAAAAGTTACTAAGGCCTCTTCCTATCCTGAACTCGTCATCCCCTCGTCTTGATTGCCACATCAGCTTTCTCTCTCTAAGACACACAAGAACTACCCTCTCTCTATCATACCCCTTCATCATCTCATCCCCAATAAAAATATAATTAAACACACACACATACATATTGTTTTGGGCCCACATTTCTCGTCATTTGCTTTTTTTTTTTGGACGGTGGAAGACGACGAGCGGGTATGACGACCCCTTGCCTATCCCGTCGTTCACGATGGGGGAGATGACGACGACCCCATAGGATCCGGCCTAATGCCACATAAATTACAAAAGTTAAGACATGTTTGGCTGTTCCATTAAGGCTGGACGGTGTGGCCGGTGTGAAGGTAATGCCCGGTAGCCAAGTACACGTGAAGGTAGACCAGTGTTGGTACGCTAATCGTGTGAAGGTAGTGTGCATTTCGGGTAAAGAAGCCGTGTGAAAGGTTGTATTGACCATGGAAATGTGAAGCTTTGATTGGTGTGGAAAAAAATTAATGAAGGTGGATGAAAATAACACACCCCTTTAAAAATGGTTAGAACGGTGGGTTTTGAAGCTAGCTTGACATGACTAGTTCCTATTGACGAGTGAGTGGAAATGTGGGATAGTAAAGGTAGTGAATGTTCCACTCCTTCCACCCTAAGTTTAAAGGACGAGGACGGTGTTTGTTAATAGTTTACTCTTGTAGGAATTGATACTGCAAATGCTTTCAACGAGGATTGATCGTGAAAAAATAGGCTAACCACCGGGATGGATTATGTAATTAACTCTTAATACAATTTAACCATTTGAAAATTGTAACAATATTAACATTAACATTCCAATCTAATGCAACGCAACTTGTATTCTGTTTATTACACGTCAGAATTAAAAAAAGACAAAATTTGATATAAAACTTGTTCGAAGAAATTAATTAAAATTAATTAAAAAAAGACAATTCACTATACACTTTATACTATACGTCAGAATTGGACATGCGTGTGTACTGTATAGTGTAAAGTGTATAGTGCATACGACGATATATACCGTGTTCGAAAAACTTGTTTCTTCGTATGTTAATTTTTTTTGAAAAGTGTGGATTATTCGCGAATATCGGGAGGTTTAACATACGTTGTCTTAACCGGGTTCGCGCTAGAGAGCCCACTCGCCCCCAATTTAAACACCTCGATGAGAAACCCCTATCACCCAGAGATCTGGAGGGGAAAACTCACCCTGGCCCACCATAGGTGGAAATTAAATACATGTAGTCATCCTAAATATGTCTAGGGTAGGACTCGAACCTTGCCACTAGACCATTTGGTGATGGTTTATTATACATTATGCTTAAGAAGTTGTAAAAGCCATGTTGCTTTTTAGTATTATATATAATATTGGTTAAAATGTATTTTAATACCCTCAATTTGATTGAATACCCTAAATTATAAAAGATGTGGTATAATACCCCAAACTTGACAAACAACGTCTAATACTACCTCGACTCAGTTAACAAAATAGGATGGGGAAATCATATGCACTTGTGTTGTGCATATCATGTGTAGTGCTCCCTCACATCCTGGTAAATTTAATTTCTTTCCATTAGATCACGTGGGAAAAAAGGATGTGAGAGCAGCTGTTGTTGTTCCGATCATTTGCTCTAATAATAAATTATAATTTTGTTTTTATATTAACTTGCATTGTATGATTTATGTTTAAATAACAAAACTTTACTATTTCATGTTCTCTTATGATGTAAGTTTTATCATTTACTGTTTTTTTTATTAATTGTTTCTTCCCGTTGTCTCCTCGTCTCATTTGCAACACCCTGTGGTACTACAATGCTTTTTCTTCTTATTACTTATTACTATTGTAATTTACTAATATGATATTTTTCATTCATTTACTTATCATTGTTATCACCAATATTGTCTCCTACAAAAAAAAAGAAAAGAAAAAGATTGACGGGGACATTTCTAACACCTTGACCCCAATAAAGATTGTCACATTGTCCGCTACCACTTACACAATCAACACACATTTTCCACGCCGATTTATATGTGATTGTCTGCTTATCTTCGTGTACATTGCTAGATCAACAATAGAGAGCCATAATAGCATTCAATATAATATTTTCCAAGGAAATGCAAGTTAATATATCAACTAATAAGAAAATTATAAGAAAAATAGTAAAATACAATATTTAGTATCAATTACATAGTCAATGTTGGAAAAACCGTAATCTGAGAATATTTCAATTGGTCGGATTCAATACGAATCTTGATCTCACTTTCCAAATACAACAATTCGCCCCTTAACAGTCTAGGTTACACGATATATTTGTATTGGGGTAATACGTATTGGAATGATCATATTTTTGACTGATTCTATCCTGGTTGCAAGAGATAATTCCTGGTTTTGTGTGTCTTTCTGTATCTTCCAATCTGTCTCAATGACAATTATATGGCATATTTACCTAACTTCTGGTTAAGAATGACGGTTATAGGGCATAGCAACAACATATCGACAAGAGAATTCACATATTATTAATAAGTAAAAGACTTATCAGTCAGTTATTCTTTAATAACCAGCTATGTAAAATCATTGTTGTTTTTGGAGTGCTGCCTAGAAG